>JAWNKV010000427.1:0-116991 GCA_035041805.1 Amiota mariae
TTGAGAGGAGACACGCAATGCGCTGGTGATAGGGTGGGGGGGGGTTGGTTTTGTGGCGGACAACTCTTGGTTACCACTCCTCAAGCTACCTTTCTGACATGGGAAGCCCTATCGGAGAACGAGAGTTCTCCGTCAGCGTAGTTAGTTGAGTCGTTGCAGTACAAGCCTCCACACCGCGTCAAGGGGGTTGTCCTTCGTGGAGGAAAAAAATATGCTAACTAGCAATAGAAACACAAACGAACCAAACGAGCGTCAAATGAAGAAAACTAACAAAATGAAGAAATCCACAGTGAAGAATGAAGATAATGAAACTGAAGCATCACTTTCTTCATTTACACTATCCATTTTTTTATGAGTGCGAGCAAGTTCGTTTTCACTCTGCATGAATGCTCGACTTCTTCAGGTTCATTTATTTAGAAGTGTTCATTTGCCTGTTTTTTGTCTTCATTGCACATCTCTGGTTCCTATCGGGTGTTTTTAATTTCGTCCAAAAAAAGACTTAGGTATGATAGAAAACGCGACGATTTCATTTTTCGAACATTGATGTCCAAAAGAACAGCTGATTGAATAATGGTTATTTTAGGGCCGCCTGAAATGTATCGAATTTGTGACGACACTTATCGTTTATTTTTCTTTTTATCATCTTGTTAGTATTTACACTCAGACACAGATGCCAAGCAAATATTTTTACTCCGCTCCCACCCATTTACATCCCTCACTCTACAAAAACCAAACGAAAAGGAAAAAGTTTCCTTCTCAATAAACAAAAATCGTGTAAAGCAGCCCATTTCGCCTCGTTGCATACATGCCAACTTCCGCTTATCACTTTCTACGCATTTTTCAAATAAAATTAAAATATCACAGCTTTATTAAATGAATTAAAGACGAATTGGAATCTTCGAATATGTTAAAATTTATATGCAAGCAGGTTGGCATATTCAGCATTGATTGGTTTTGCTTATTTCGTCTATTTTACTTCAATGGAAAAGTGATTTGCTTAAAATAAAAATTTATGCCTTAAAACAACTAAAATTTTAAATTCTTTAAATGCAGTTTAGCGAGGAAAATAATATATTACAGTTCATGGTACTTTTTTCCTTTAATAACTTAACCAAATCTCCTGTAAAAAATTAGGCGATTTCAAAAACGTCAATAGCGGTTTCCAGCACACACTGGTATATTCATAAGTACATTTATACATTCATTCATACACACATATATCGTTCTACATAACGTTACATAAAATACAACAACACAAGACGACGACAACAACACTGCGCAATGTCTAGCTAATTTTGCAGTACTACGTTTGCCCAGTAGTAGTATAGCCGCTCGGCACATCTCGGCAGCTGGCAAGAACACTATTATAATCTTAAAACTAATATTAGGAAAAAAATAATCGTAAGGATATTCGAGGGGGAAACAAAAAACTGGATTTTTTAAAAATTACACCTCAATTAAAAAATATTGTAATACGTAAAGTTATAGCGTAGTTATACTGCTTCAAATTAAGTATTTTAAAATTAGGTGTTTACAATGTTTTCTTTAAGCAATCAGACATTTCTTGTTTCGGTTATACATACAAAAGGAAAGTTGTGGCTAATTGTGAGAAATTAAAATGGCAATTGTATGAAAAATACATGATTAAGGACAATTCGCAGAGTATGCAAATAATTTTTGCAGTTTCCATTTTCATTCCTGCTACTTATTTTATTAAAATTTATAAATAAAATTATAATATAAATTTTACTTCAACTTGTTTTGTTCAATGATCAGCTGTTTTATGTTCACCGCGCAACGAAAAAATACAAAAATGAACTAAAAAAGGCAGAAATTTCCCATCACTACTGCGGGGCGACCAGTGGACAGTTGTTTAAAATGTAGTTTTTTTTTTCAACAGCTTAAAAACTCCTTCCATTTCTACAACAACAACCCTCAATTACGTCTGGTTGTTGTAAAAAAACAACAGTTTTTTAAACTGTTTCAGAAAAAAAACTGTTTTTTCTTCAGTCTAACTACGCTATTAATGTTAATACCTTCATGTTTAATATCCATTTTTTCAATTTAAATTTGAAGATATTTTTTAAAAGTTCTTAATATTCAAAAATGAACCACACTATCGGGTTGCTCACACTTCAATGAACAAGTGAACACGTGTTCTCACTTCTGATGCTATTTTTAGAAAGTCCCGTTAGAATCAAAACAAAACAAATTTACTTTGGAGTAATTTGAGACTGTGTAGGTGATTTTAACTCCAAAATTTTGATTTTGATTTTTTTTTTTTTGGCCTATGACAGCGACCACTGTGCAGTGGTGAAGTTTTCCGGCAATTTTTTACCGAAGAAATTACCAGGTTAAAGCTCAACAATTGGAAATGGTTTTATACGGATGGGACCAAAACTGAACAGGTCACAGCCTTCGCCTGTGTAGACCAAGACGGTTCACTACTTAGAGCAGGATGACTATCAGGATACTGTTCGGTCCTTTCAGCCGAAACTATTGTCACCCTAAATAGCAAAACAAAATAGAGGGAAATGTGTTATTTTCACTGACAGCCTCTTAACAGTAGATGCTATAAAAAACTTTAGCAATCGGAACCATACTATTTACCAAATTCGTGACGTATGCATCAAGACCCCATCCATCAAAATATTCTGAATACCTAGCCATAATGGGATCGCTGGAAATGAAATGGCTGACACAGCAGCTAAGCTAATATCGCAGTTACCGTCAGTAACCACAATTCCTTCCGTCGAGAAGGACATGCACAGGGCAATCATAGGTATCCTGAAATACAGCTTTCACTCGACTTTGAATTGTTGCCATCACTCACACTTATTTACTCATTAGGGAGACAAGCCCATCTTGCCACTTATGCGGTCATGTGGAAGTAACTACGATCACCTTTTGGACCAATGCCCTCATATTCGAAGTATCAGAATTGCCCACTTCCCTAACTCTAATCCCTCATCAACCCTTATCACAAATTCCAAACCCAATATAGAAAAGATATTCCATTTCCTAAAAAATTGTGACCTTAAATCTATTAATATAATATTTTACAATTTCTTATAATCGAAGGCCTAGTAGTTAGTGCTCTATTGCCAATTATTAGTTATAGTACTATTTTTTTTTTAATGTACAATATTATAATTAATTTTAATAAATAAAACTAAAAATTGTTCACTGTTATTTTCATGTTTACTTGTCGAATTTTAAGTCTTCAATAAATTAATTTTACTACAAAACCAGTACATAGAACAGTAACTTTGGCTATGCCGAAGTTGTAATACTCTCCACGCCCCTCCTAGTGGTCCGAGGGTCTTGAAATTTACATAGTTGGTGGATATTAGACCATCGCACGAGTCAACACTAAACACTAAAATTCTCCTCTCTCGCTCAAACGAAACTGGTGCTACTTGTACACTTTGTATTAATAGTCTTACTGACTGCACTAGAACACTATAAAATTAACCCGTGTGCTGTTGCAGTGTATTGCTGAGACGCATCAAAAGACACTAGCCGAGAGTGTATTTCCACGAGAGTGTTTTACCGAGTCATACCACAAGACACGAATCGCACCACAACAACATACCACGGTTTCATAGTGCGCACAATGTTGATACCGTGCACACTATTGCCGTCTGATTTCTCCTCACTAAAAACACACGCGCAAAACAAGTGCTCAGCGGTGGTTATCAAAACGCGTTACTCGGCGTTGCTCAAGCTAGAGTGGGGGTCACAGGTGGCGGATAGTGGACGACCTGCAGATATGTAGGTTAGCTGCAAATAATGAATAAGCAGTCCTCGACCAATGAGCGTCGAGAATGGAAGGGGTAGCTTAAAAGTCTGCACACGCTTGTGATGTTCTAGTGACGGGGCGAGTGGAAGCCGCCCTTCGTAATAAGCTTTTCCAAGTCCAGGAGCGTCTGTTCCCATATTGAGCGGCTTCTTGGTCTGCGTCTGAACCTGATAGGTCGGCAGTAATTTAAGCCTGTCGGTAGGCCTAAAACGCGGAGATGACCGATCCTCGTCATGTCGCGCTTGAAGTCTCCGAATCGTTGTTAGTTTTTCCGCTTATGGTGGTGAAGGGGTGATGTGATGCTGCTCTGCCGATCCGGGGTCAGAAACCAGCCACTTTGGACCCTGGTCAGGGAGTGTACATTGGACGCAGTTCAGTAAGCTGCATTGCACCGGGCGAGCTCCAATCCGTCCGCGTATTTCGGGACTGGTAAAGCGTAGGTTAGCCCTAAGACTGTGTCCCAAGGGTATACCCGTTCCTGACTATTACGGCCCGCCCCCGCTGGCAAACCAAAACAAGAAATGTCGAATTTTTCCGGGAAGAATACCACTACGGCAATAGCCAACTTGGTTGCCATAGCGGACAAAGCTACAAGTTCATCTGGAGATTTGGCCTTCAGGCGTAGCAGCAAGATGTACCGCTCGCCTCCAAGAAAGGCCGAAGATCCACAAACGATCCCGTGGGAGGTATACTGCGCAAATGAAGTGCCCTCTCCTTTCAAAGTAGGATCAGAAATTGTGCCAGAGGTGGTAATCACAAATGCCGCAGTGGAGAATACGCTGTCGGCACAAGCGAATGAGGATGCAGGAGTAAAGCAAAAAGAGATGGGTGTTGCATTAGGTGAGCCTATTTCAGTTTCTGCTAGGCCGACTAAGTCGAAATCACCTCAGCCAAGAAAGACGACGGCTGATAACAGTAGGCAAGTGGACGAAGATTGTCCGGAGGAACCGCATACATCAAGCGCAATGAGGAAATTGGAGCAGGTTGCTGGGATGATGTACAAGCAGCGGCACGTTAACAACGAGATGAGAGAGCTATTAGCTACGGCAATAAATCTTCACAGAGACGAGGTTAACAAAAAGTTGCATCCTGTCTTGCTAGCAGTGAGCGTCGTCACGGTCGGTGTACAGATAGATGGGAGAGCATAGGTGAAGCGTGCGGTTTGCGTTAACGTAGCGAAAGAGGATGCACCCTCTGTAAAGATATCAGGTATAAACAATAATCCTGATAGCGGCACGTGTACATTGAGGGTTGCAGATGAAAACCCTAAATCAAATGAAAATAAATGGCAAGTAACTGAGCACCGGAAGAAGAGGAAAAAGAAGACGGAAACGCAGCGTCCATCCCCTGAAAGTAAGGGTGGGGCACCTTCCAAGCCACCACCTAAAAAAGTTGAAGTAAGGTCTCGCCGAACACGGCCCGATGCTCTAGTCATTACTAAAACGTCGGAGTTATCCTATGCAGACATCCTTAGGACGATAAAAGGGAAACCTGAGCTCCTGAAATTTGCTAGAGATGGGACGAAGACAGCAAATATAACCTTACCGGTCAAGCAGGCAGAATCTCTGCTTAAGGCGGGATCGTTGAAGGTAGGTTGGGCTCGTTGCCGTCTGAGACAACATATAAGTCCCACAAGGTGCTTCAAGTGCTTGGAGTATAGCTACATTGCGAGAGGATGCAAGAATAGTGCGGACCGCTCAAAATTCTGCCTGAGATGCGGAGCTGAAGGACATGTTGCAAAGATATGTCAGAAAAATCCCACGTGTCTTATTTGCCCGGAAGGTAAGAATACACATGCTTCTGGGAGTTACAAGTGTGAAGCCTTTAAGAAGGCCATGCGTGATCTGAAAGCTAGGCATGATTAAATGTCTGCAGCTTAATCTAAATAGGTGCAGTGCAGCGCAGGACTTACTCTCTCAAACAGCCATAGACAGGAAGGCTGATGTACTACTGGTTAGTGAGTTCCATAGGCCGAAGGAAGACTCAAATGTGTGGACGCAGGATGCTAGTGGCAAAGCGGCTGTCTGGTTACAAGGCAATGCTTCCTTTGAGCATAGAGACCCCTGCTCGTATGATGGTTTCACCTTTGCCAAAATACGAGGTATCCATTTCTGCAGCTGCTACACATCGCCAAACGTCAGTCATGATTCATTTGATGACTTCCTGGATAGACTGGTTAGTGCTGCGAGGCATAGATCCCCACTCATAATCGCTGGTGACTTTAACGCATGGGCGGTGGAATGGAGTTGTACTAGCACCAATAGGCGCGGACGGGCTGTTTTGGAAGCATTTGCATCGCTGGATTTGGTTCTACTTAATAGGGACAACTCAATCACGTTTGATAACGGGAGAGACAGTTCGGCAATAGATCTCACCTTCTGTAGCACATCGATTGCCAGTGCTATAAAATGGGAGGTTGCAGATGTCTACACTCATAATGATCACCTTGCGTTACAAATTTGTATTTCCCCTTAGGCAAGGTTCACTATATCAAGATTGAGATTGAGGAAACGGGTCCTGGGTATCGCTTGGAAAACTTGGAAGATGGATACGGAACTTTGGACTTGTTTATCTCCGAGTTTGAAGTAGTGCCTGGTCATGCGAGTCAGCAATGCGGGCAACTTATGCAGGGTCTCACAAGGATGTGCGATGGCTCTATGCCTAGGAAGACTAGAAGCAATGGCAGGAAACCTAAATACTGGTGGACTGATGAAATAGCGGAACTTCGCTCGCAGTGCCATCAATTACGGAGAAGATTCCAGCGCAGCAGAAGGAGGAATCCTGCTTCTCACGATACTCTTCTCTTCCTCGACGAATTTAGGCACAAGAAGTCTCTACTAAGTAAGGAGACCTGCAGGAGCAAGCTAAATGCCTTTTGCAGACTGATAGGAGAAGTGGATCAGAATCCTTGGGGCAGCGCTTACAAAATTGTAACGCGCAAGTTCAATGGACTCAAGGCATCAGTCCCTTCCTCCGCCTCGCTAATGGAAAAAATAGTAGCCGCCCTCTTCCCACCAAGAGGAATGTTGAAGATACTTCGACCACTTGAGTAGGGTGAAGGTAAACAAATCGCCTGGGCTGGATGGCATCCCTAATGTCATCCTTAAGAGAGCCATTGCAGCGAAACCTCACGTCTTCTGCGAGGTTTTCTCAAGGTGCATGAGAGAAGGACTCTTCCCCAAATGCTGGAAGAAGCAACGGCTGGTTCTCATCCCGAAAGAAAACCAGCCCCCAGAGCTACCATCTTCGTATAGGCCCCTGTGTCTCCTAAGTACCACTGGGAAAATCTTTGAACGGATTATTTGCGCCAGATTGCAGCAGTACACGGAGTCGCCAAATGGTCTGGCTGAAATGCAATTTTGCTTCAGGCCGAGAAGGGGTACCGTAGGAGCAATCCAAAAGGTCTGCGGCATTGCAAGGGAGGCTTTAAATGGAACTAGATGGCTTGGCGGTGACAAGAAGTATCGCGCAGTGGTCACATTGGACGTAAAAAATTCTTTCAACTCTGCAGATTGGAGCTGCATCATAAACGCGCTAAGCATTTTGGATGTACCGTGTTACCTAATCCAGATAGTAGTGTCATATTTCAGAGAGAGAATCCTGGTCTGTGACTCGGAAGAAGGTACTAGTACATTTGACATTACTGGAGGTGTACCACAAGGTTCGGTACTAGGTCCACTTCTGTGGAATGTCATGTATGATGACATTCTGAGGATTTGTAAACCCGATGGGGTGGAGATCGTCGGATATGCGGATGACATTGCTATTGTCGTGGTGGCAAAGACTCTGAGTGAGGTCACATCCAAAATAGAGAGGACAGTAACAGCGTCGAGGAAATGGCTAACACAGAATCAGCTTGGTCTGGCGGAGCATAAGACCGAGTTGGTTCTTATGAGCTCCAGAAAAAAGGTGGAAACACTCTCGGTGAGAATTGGGAGCCATTCTATTGAGTCGAGGCCTTGCATTAATTACCTGGGTGTACTCTTGGACCATCGACTATGTTTCAAGTGGCACTTAAACGAGTCAGCCAAAAAAGCAGCTGCCATCACACAAAAGCTGGCCAGAATTCTCCCAAACCTAGGGGGGCCCAGACAACAATCTCGGGTTCTGTTAGGTTCGGTGAGTGAATCCATACTGCTTTATGCGGCTCCAATCTGGGCCGGGGCACTTGCAACCAAGTCATACCTCCGTGGTAAAAGGAGTACTCACAGGGTTGCTAACCTCAGGATCTGTAGGGCGTATCGCACAGTGGCAGACGATGCAGCGGGTGTACTTGCAGGCAGTCTGCCAATCGATCTGGAAGCCCTGGCTGCCAGGGACAAGTACATCGCACGTGCATCCTCTCAGGTAGCAGACATGGAGGAGATTAAGTCCAGATACCTGAACTTTTGGCAGCACAGGTGGAGTAGGGCAGAGTCGCGGAGGATACACCAGCTTATCCCAGATATAACGAATTGGCTTAAACGTCGTTCTGGTGATGTGGAGTTCGAATTTACTCAATTCGCAACTGGCCATGGCTGTTTCAGTCAGTATCTCCACAGGTTTGGTCACGCTGCGGATCTTTTCTGTGATCTGTGCAGAGATGTCGTGGAGGATCCGGAGCATCTTCTTCATGAGTGCCCCGTTTCGAAGCGGAGCGACGAATAGTGTATGCGCGCCTTGGATCTCCTTGCGGCTTACTTGAGATTGTAAGGCGCATGGAAACATCGGTGGATGACTGGGCATACTTCTCTTCTGAAATTACTAACATAATGAGGGGTGCTCGAATGTACGAGCGAACAATGGCGCCTGCTTAATTTTAAGCTTACTATCCCACCCTACAAATGCTCCGGCGGTACCGTAGGGATTGAAAGGGGTTTGAGGCGATAGGGGTTTTTTTAGTCGGTAGGTTAATGAATCCGACATAATTTGTAGCATGGGTCATAGGTATCTTTGGAAGATTTTTACCTCCTTGTTTCGCATAACAAAAAAAAAAGGGTAATCAAAACGCACATCGAAATCAAACACAAATGCGAACAAATAGTATCATGCCGGTGTATGATGGTGTCCTAAATGTTGAAAAGCCCAACAACGTAAGGGTTGTAGCCTATGCCGATGATTTGGTGATTGTGGTAAAGTTCATCGATGAGATTAGATTCGTTTGCAACGATGCTGTAAGGAGAGTTGGTGTCTGGCTGAGCCAGAAGGATCTGCGCCTTGATGAACACAAAACGGAGGTTCTGCTGGTCAGCAAACGTCGATTGAGGGAACACCTAAGCGTAACGGTGGGCGTCCATGAGATAATGTCACAACCTTCTTTGAGATACTTGGGAGTTGAACTGGACTCAAAGATGACATTCAAGCAGCATTTGACGCAGACAGCTGCTAAAGCATCGAAGGTAGCAGGTGCTGTCCTCAGGCTGATGCCGAACTGTGGAGGACCCCGAGAGCGGAAACGACGACTTTTGGCTAATGTCGTAACGTCGGTACTAGTGTATGCTGCGCCGGTCTGGATAGAAGCTAGTAGAACTAACTCATATATGAGGGAAATGAATGCAGTCTATAGATCATGTACCATTCGCGTCTGTGCTGCATTTCGAACAGTTTCCAGCGATGCAATCTTGGTAATGGCGAGTATGATGCCGGTTGACTTAATTGTGGCAGAGTCGAACGAATGGGTCGGTAGAAAATTCGGCGAGATCAACCATTACCTTGCGCAGTTCCTGAGCGGCCACGGGTGTTTCAAGGAATACCAGATCAATGATTTCAGCGGCGTTTGGTGAAGAGCCGATTGTGACGAATTGCATCCACCATATGTATCGTTCGCAGCTGAACTGGGACGCGGTAAGTCAGGCGGCAGCTCAAATCATGACAGAGCTGCGGCGTATCGAACTTCACGACGAGTTCAGACGAACGTAGAAGAATCAGGTCTTAGTTTGATATCGACAAGAAGTCCTAACTAAATTTGTATCTTGCTTACATGGGGTAGAAGCAGACTTTGAGCTGTAATGCTCCCTCTTTTCTCCTTGACGTAATACTTAGCGGTAGTGCCAGGGAAACTGTAGGGTGACTTGGGGCGATGGGGTTTAGTGGGTGAGTCAAGTCCCACATTTCGAATAGTAGATTCGATTAGCTTTTAATGCTTCCCCATCGAGAAAAAAAAATAGTATCATGACGAGTCATAGCAGACGACACCAGACAACACTACAGCTTTATGATAGTATCATACAGTGTCGTAGCCGACACAAGACGACAGTTCATTTTCAAATCATTGTTTTACCGATTCATAACATAAAACACGGCACGCACTACAGCATAAATATGAGACAATGTCTGACTCGATACAAAAACTCATATGACTCGGTATGAAACTTTTTAAGGAAGCGCATGACTCAGTATCATGGTGTGCAGTGTTAGCGCAGACTGATGCCACTACTTAGTGCTGACTTGTGCAACGATCTATTGGATATGGGTCAGACTGGTAGTGTTCAAATTTGAAGTATAAAAAACAAAAACGTTGTGCTAATAAGAACACGACTTTGGATCTGCAGTTGTGATTTACCTGAGTTCACCTTGATATTCCACTTTGTAAACTAGGCATCCAAGTGATTCATATATGACTGTAGGTTTGAGGCGGCTTCTGTCGGCGTTTTGTCAGAACAAAGATCTACAGTGTCACCCACGTATGTGGCTAAGATTTTGGAATTGAAAGTCAGTTGAGGTATATCTGCCGTAAAAATGGTAAATAACATAGGAGCTAATACGCTACCTTGAGGAACACCGGCCTGAACAGGTCGGATTGAAGACTTTGTATCTATGTATTTGACACAGAAAGTTCCGTGAGAGAAAAAAGATTCTGCAACCATAAAAGTAACAGATGGTAGGATGTCCTTTAAATTGTGTAGCAGTCCTTGTAGACAGGCACGATCGAACGCTTCATCGATATCTAGAACGGCGCCAACGCAGTATTGCTTGTCCTCAAGTGCAGATAAAATGATGTGCACGACTCGGTTAACTTGCTCCGGGGTACCCGAAAGCCAAATTGATGTTTTGAAATGACATTGCAACCCGTAATCTTCCAAACTTTTTTTGAGCGCATGCAGCAAACTTATTGGTCTATAAGATACGACAAGGTTCTCCGGCTTGCCAGGCTTCAGCATCATTACAATTGCAGCGCACTTCCATTGTGTGGGAAAGTAGCCTAGTCGCAACATCACATTCAAGAGTAACACCAGGACCTTTCCCTATATAAGTATATATATATTTGGAGATCTTGTTCCATTTTTTAGGTTTCCGTACCCATAGGGAACTAACGGGACCATATTACTAAGCTTACAATGTGCGTCCGTCCGTCTCCTGCTCTATCTCATGAAGCGTAATAGGTAGAGAGTTGAAATTTGCACAAAGTGTGTAATTCGCTTGTGTGTAGAACGACAAATACTTAAAATACACATTTTTATAAGCATTGTTCTTTAATTTAACTTTTTGTTTAACAATTTTTTGTTTTTTGTAGTATACTTTGAGCTGTTAATTGTAGTATACTTTTAGGCTATTAAATATAAACATACTTTTATATTTTAAGCAAAAAATCTTGTATGATGGTACGGAACCCTCCATGTGCTAGTCCGACTCACACTTGGCTGATTTTTTTATTAGGTTTTATTTTAAAAAACTTTAAATTTGCAAAACTAAGAATTTAATTCTGTTTTAATTTAGTCGCGTACGAGGGGGGACCAAAAAAACGGGAATTACGCTGTGGTGGGTAGGAGGGAGGTTTCCCCAACCTATTGTTTGACCACATGTCCGTTAGTGTCCCGCCATCTGCGTCAGTGTGCAAAGTTGTGTCGCTGTGAGTGTATCGGTTCGCCTTTGAGATTTTTTTTAGTAAAACAACTTTTTACATTTTGGTGAAAACGTAATGACAGATTGTCGAGAACAACGCGCGGCTGTAAAATTTTGAGGGGAAATCGGCCGCGGAAACTATTGTAATGCTTAAGACTGCTTATGGGGATGCTGCCCTAAGTAAAACCAGAGCTTACGATTTTTTAACTTTTAACTTTTCATTTGTCTTTATTATATCAGGTATTGGTTATGTTTTTACAGTATTCTTAAAGACTAGAACTTAAATTTATTATAATAATGCTTAACATCTAAAGATTTTCCTAAGCTTAATAAAATTATTTACATGTGTATGGTATATTATTAAATTATTATTTTGATTTTTGTTAACTTCATAAAGCTATATTTATTTATATTAATATCTCAGAAAGAGCTTACGATTGGTTTTCACGTTTTAAAAATTGAGAAATGTCTATTGAAGACCAACTTCGTTCAGGACGCCCCTCAACGTCAAGAACTGATGAAAACGTCGACAAAATCAATGCCCTCGTTCGTGAAGACCGTCGCCGAACCATTGATCAACTCTGTGAGATGTCGCGAATGTCATGGAGTTCAATTCAGAGAATTTTATCCTAAGATTTGCACATGAGAAGGGTTGCAGCCAAATTCGTCAGGTATGTTTTGAGCAATTTTCCTTTCCGTGAAGCAATTTTTGACCAAAAACGCCATGATACCGATTGTCCACCCCCCTTACTCACCGGATCTAGCTCCCTGTTACTTCTTTTTGTTCCCAAGACTCAAAACGAATATGAAAGGAAAGCGTTTTGCCACTGTGGAGGAGGTGAAACAAAAATCGCTGGAAGGCTTAAAGGACATCCCGATGAGTGAATTTAAAAACTGTTTTGAACAATGGAAGAATCGTTTGGAGAAGTGCGTTGTGGTCAATGGCGAATACTTTGAAGGTGATCAAAATTTGGTGTTAAAATATTAAGAAATAAAGAAGTTATGACGAAATTCCCGTTTTTTTTTTTGGTCCCCCCTCGTACAAAGTATTATTTTCTTTTTGAGAACACGTGAGTGTGTTACGAAAAAGGTGAATATTTTTTAAAGTATTGATTAGCACAATGCCTGGCGCCGCCGCGAATACTGAGTCTGGCTTATGACCATGTTATCGGTTCCTGGTGAGATCAGCGATTAGGGTTGCTACATATATATATATTAACACCATTGCTCAATCATGTTCCCGTTAAAGACGACTTGATTGATTTTAAAATGTGTCTCTAAGCTTTATATACAAAATTTGATCCACCAATTCTGACTTTTCCGGTGGATTTTCAACAAAAAAAAAATTGCTAAAGATGTATGCCAAATATCAGTTCAATGGGATATCAAGAAGTGGTTCTAATTCAGCTTGCAAGACCTTGCACCTAAGCATACAAACCCAGTTTCAAATTCATCTTCTTATTATAAAAAAATCGGGGCAGGTAATATCGATACACTACCGTAATTGTTTTTACGTGAAAACGTTTTTCATGAATCATATTTATTACAATAATAAATAGATTGATATTAAAAAAAAATATATATAAAAAAAAAAATCCGAACTACGGGACTAGCGTTGAACTGACACTCTTTGCTTATTTGTATCACGAACCGGCTCTTAACAAACTAGCCTATCAACATAATTCCATTTCTATCAGCGAATGCACGATATACTTTACTTTTGTATTTATTCAGATCTTCAAACAATACACGATATACTTTACTTTTGTATTTATTCAGATCTTAAAACAAAACGTCTAAATTTCCAACTTTTCAGCCAAATAGGGCAAGACGTTCTCAAGCAATACGATTAAAAAGAAAAAGACTTTTCTCAATTGAGAGACGTAGAGGGGATACGCATTGGCTTGTGCGTCTATAGCATATAGAATGAGTGTTTGTGCATGAGTAAGAGAGAGAGAGAGAGAGAGATGATTTTATTATGTTTGTTTACTTTACTGAAACTATGAAGGTGGAGATACACAAACGACTTCAGCGTTAAGCTGCATTGTCGACAAATGCAGCATGCAGCTTCAAACTACACAAACGACGTCGAGGTACACAAATGACTTAAACGTTATTGACTTCAATAAACAATAAACAGCTGTGAATTTGAAAATTTAAGAAAGTAATTATTGAAGAAAAGTTGAATTATTAAAAAATCAGCCAATTGTGAGTCGGACTCGCACACGGAGGGTTCCGTACCATCGTACAAGATTTTTGCTTAAAAAATTTTTTTTTAAAAAATTTTTGCTACAAAAAAAATCGTTAAACAAAAAGTTAAATTAAAGAACGATGCTTCTAAAAATGTGTATTTTTAGTATTTGTCGTTCTATACTCAAGTGAATTCACTCTCTGTGAAATAATAACTTGATGACCAAATCGCCTGTAAAAAATTAGGCGATTTCAAAAACGTCAAAAGCGGTTTCCACTACACCATGTAATGGAATTGGGTTGAAATTGAGACGAAAGCGGTTTCCAGCACACACCGGAATGAAAAAGTTTGGTAATAAACTGTTTCAAGTTCAAAAGATAAAAATTAAAAAAAATCTAAATATTTGTTGTTGTTTTCTAAACGTCGTTGATATCTCATAACTTTCCAATAATAGCAGCGATGCTATTAAGTGAGCTGCACGGAGATGCAGCTGCCACCAACATCCTCCCTCTGTTGAAATCGCAGGGTTTCAACTGAATCTTCGTCCAATAGTAGAACTGCAACCTTTATCGAAGCTCGTTTGATTAGGCCGTTAGCGGTACGGATTACAACGACTCTTGCAACGCTATCGGTACCACATATGATGTCTTAAACACGATAATTTTCTTCCTTTATCAGCACAAAATTGCCCGGCTGAATATTTGGACCACCATGATGCCACTTGCTTCTTTGCTGCAACAAATTTAGATAATAAGTGGTCCACCTTTTCCAAAATGTTTGTTGCATGTCACACATGCGTTGCCAACGATCAACAGTTGAAGTTATTGTGAGATAAGTCGGATTCTGTTATTCTAGTCAGTGGGCCTCAAATTAAGAAATGCCCGGGTGTGAGCACGTCGAAATCATCAAGACTTTCTAAAAATAAAGCAAAGCGAAAGCAGAAATATTAGAAACAAGTGTTCGTAGCTCATCAAAGGTCAAAACTAAAGATCCGACAGTGCGAACGAAGTGAAATTTTGCGGTCTTCACGGCTGCCTCCCACAATCCACTGCAGTGATCTAGGTGGAATGAGTTGTCAATCGATTCAGTCATTGATGCAGGTCTCGATCACTACTTGATTGTGTAGTTGACTGGAAAATAGCTTCGTCAGTGCGTTTAATTATCTGTTTGAGAGCGGCTATAAAATCTAGCGTAGGTAGATCTGCAACCACCACTAATTGTGTAACCTTGGTTGCGAAGCACACGAATATGGAGATGTAACATTTGATTGTTGTTTGATTACGAGAGAATGCTTTATAGTATAATGGTCCGCAAAAATCAATACCAGTTGTAAAAAAAGGCTCTGGATGGTTTTACGCGTGCGTCTGGAAAGGAACCAATGATGTGCTCCACAACCTTTGCCTTCATGCGATAGAATCTCACGCATTTGTTAATTATGCTAGCCTTATGTCCACCAATTGCTCAAAACCTTTGTCGTAATAAAACCAATAACGATTGGGCTCCAGCATGCAACCATTTGTGATGGTAATACTCGATTGTTGCCCTTGTAACTGGATGATCCTTTGGTATTAAAAGTGGATACTTGGCTTCATAGTCCAGCTCTGAATTTTGTAGTCTACCACCAACTCGAAGCAAACCAAAAGTGTCTATCCACGGGTTGAGTGAGTGAGTTTACTGTTAGCAGGAAGTGCGCCTTTCAAACTTATTATTTTGTATTTATTGAATGCCACCTGTTGAATATGTCTAATTAGAAAATTAGTGCCCAATCTAACATGATTTCCCATTAAACCATGCACTGCTTAACATTCTTCTTTATTCGGATGTGCAAATTTGTAGAGATAAGCAAATACAATAATCGGGTAAGTCTGTATAATGGTTCATAGTCTTTGGCCAACAAGAACGATCTTGAAGAAGAAAGGATGGTCCATGTTTTCAGAATTTGCAATCAATCAGCTCTTTGGGATTGCATCCTTGCGATAATATGTCTGCAGGATTCATTGCAGTAGGTATAATACATGGTGCCAAATCATACTGGCAGTAAGTGATTGAATCTGTGCAATTCTGTTGGAGACAAAAACGTTGAATTTAGCGGGTGTTTTACGTAGCCAAGATAATACGATCGTTGAGTCAGATCAGCGCCGATGGCTTACAAACTTGCGACGCGGAATGAATGAATTTCATATGAGGCTTGAGACAACAAGACTAATCGTGGAAACTTGAAGCTAGCAACGGCATACATTTGCTCGCTTAGCATTATTTTAAGATTAGAAACGATTGGTGAGATCAAACCAAGAGGATCGTAAATTCGTGAAATGGCTGAAAGAAATGAACGTTTCGTGACTGAGCCCTCAATTTTAAATGGTGAGAAATTGAATAGGTTGGTGTCCCATGCCAAACCAAGCGCCTGTGTAATATCCCTTCTATCATGAAATTTCTTGTATTGCTTGCAATCTTAATCAGATTCTACTTTTAATGCACCCTTCTCATTCGAGCACCAATTGCGTATCGGAAATTAGAAACGTTGCAACGGATCCTTGACTAGATTTCGAATCTCCACGACTTCGCTGACCGAATCACCACCAGAAATTAAATCATCAACATTTTTGCAAACAACTGTTGATCCAAGAGGGAAAGACTTCTCTTCATGCATAGCTCTAATCGCTAAAAAAAATCTACCGATTTCGTGCTGTATGTTACGGTATTCAGTCTGTAGATTTCCTCTTTTAGGTTCTCTCGCCACAAGATGCACTGCAAATATCTATCAGGATCCTAAATATGCAAGCAATGATACATTTTGCATATGTCTCCACATAATTCATCTTTAAAAAATCTAAAGCAAAGAAGTGTGTAGAATAGTTTGGCCTGAATTGTTGGTCCAGCTAATAATAAATCATTAAGAGAGAAGCCACTAGAAGTTTTCGCTGAGCCATCGAATATAGCACGCAATTTAGTGCTTGTACTATTAAGTTTGCGTACGAAGTGATGCGGAAGAAAATATGTCGGATAATTAGGCATTATTCATATTTGAGTAATGTGTTCTATATTCTCATATTCGCGCATAAAAGCAGTGTAATATATTCCTAGGCTCGTCCTTTTGTACCTTTTTCTCTATATTTTTGAATCTAAGTGCACGAGCATATGAATCTAAAATTTGCTCGAAAGTGCTGCTCACAAATGTCATCGTCCTCAGAAGGTATTTGATTTAATGAAGAATAATTTTCTACATCCAAGAACTGCTTCACAAGGTCGTCTAATGAATCATCGTTCCCTGGAAGAGACAACCCAACTCGGCCTTGTTTTTTGCAACGTTGGAAGATGATTTACAATCCGTATTTGGCCAACGGACATGATGTCAAAAAATAAGGCAACGCCAATTAGCTGAGAATATGCAAATTGTGGGTCTGCCAACATTATATTTTTTGGTGTATTCCAGCATGAGATGTTTAAATCACAGCTCGATTGATAATCTGCTTGGGCAACAGAACAGTATTTTCCGTCTTGCGATTGGATTACAATATCGACACACTTATTAATAGCGAGATTGGATTCACCAATGCCAGACACCGTAATGTAAGCAGGTTCAGTTCGAAGTTGTAATTGAGTAGTGAGACGAGAAAATTTGAAATTTAGTTGTGATGCTGAATCTAGAATTGCGCGGCAAGGAATTAACGTCCCATTTCGATTTTTAATACAAATTATCGCTGTAGTAAGAAACACAGAATTAGGTGCGACTTTATATTGAGATTGGTCTGAAGACACAAGTGTTGATTGAGCTACTATTTGATGAGCAGGAAAAACTGGTGATGAGACGCTAGGTGCATTAGAATGCAATAATGAGTGATGCCTACTCTGGAAATGTCTATAGCTACTGGAACCATGCAAGCAATTGAAGCATAGACGCATTTTCTTTGCTTCTTGGCAGCGTACACTAGGAGTTAAATTTAAGAATCGCGAGCAATTACTAATGAGATGCTCTTTAGAATTGCAAAAGGGACAAGATGATATAGATGATATATTTGAGGAAACAACTAATACATTTGATTTGATTTTACTTTTCCCCACCTGCTGGTGCTTGCGATACCTTAGCATTTTTCAAATTCTCCATTCTCCTGCATCTCTTTTTCAAGTAGGCAGCCAAAGCACTCCAGAATGTAAAATCCTTTGTTGATACTTCTTCTTCCCATATTTCTTGGGTTCGTGTATCCAACTTTCGCACAACCAAATGCACGTCGAACCTTTTCAAATGTTATACAATATAGCGGCCACAAAAGATGCAAATAAAGTAAAAGGACCGGAAGTAGTTGTCGATTCTGAGACAAAGAGGAAATTTACTGAAGGGGTGACAGAATGGACAGTTAAAAATTGTCGTTCCTTCAATATCATTTAAGATTCAGGCTTAAAAAAATGATTGGAACTTGCTGTTAACGTGGGCGCGCAATGCGGAACTCGTGCCAATATTGACAAAACGATCGAACGATTCGACTGTGTCGCGAAATGTCTCCTAGCTGTACAAAACTCATAGCGAAATCATCAAGGAAGAAATAAAGAAAGTGCGTCGAACTGGTTACAGCATATCTTCTTATGTATGAACTGATACTTATCTAAAACAATCATATGTGTCAGTTACAATCCAATAAACGAATGAACTATGATTAGCCGTTTGCTATCCGTGAAGTTGATGGAATGCGAATTATGTACAGGTATGCATTACTCTTCATTGATAAAACTATTTCGATCATTCACTAAAGTTGTTATTGCAGGCAGTAATATATGGGAGAAGTTGCGAGATTTTGATTGCCAACTTAGCTAGGAAAAAATAGTGGTAGTCACCGGTCGTGGATCAAACATGATCGCCGCATTCTAGAACAACGGCCACATCCACTGCATAAACCACCTTTTAAAAAACGTAGTCGAAAAATCACTCCATGAGACTTCAGAACTTTTGAGAAATTGCTGCAAGCTGGTGAAATATTCTAAAAGGTCGGGAAACAATTGCAACATAAACAGTTCATTGAAAAAATTTCTGCCAAACCAGATGGAATACAATATATTATACTATAGAATCTAAAAAAATGGGACAGCAACACGAAAATATTGTGTGATAACAATGAAATGGGCCGGCAAGGTAGTTTGACGCGCAGCAACATTAGTGGCAAATGTGGAAATAGCATGAAAAAACAGTATCCTAAACTGCACTTAGTGATCCCGTATATTAATAATTTAAAAAGAAAATTCGCAACAAATTCAAACGATACAGGTGTGCAAGGGCGTATGCAGCTTCTTATGTAGGGAGGGCAACCTTTTTTTTTCAAAGTTTACAATATCAGCCTCCTCGGGTTTGCTGCAAATTCGTCTAGAATTTTTTCTTCAAATTTCATTTGTTTCCGCTTAATTAAGTTTTTGTGCGCGCTTAACTTACACAAACCTATAAAAAAATTAGTTATTACGTTAGCAAATACCACGTTTTTGTATTTCATTCACCATTTAGGCGATCTTCGCTCATCGTAGTCCAGAACCATGTTTTTACTTTTCTTAGGGTACTCAACGATCTCTCTACCGTTGCCATAGTACATGGAAGCGCAAGCAAAATGCCAATTGCTTCTTGAATTTTTGGATACAATTTTGCATTTTCGAAAGCAGAAATTAAATCTACTGGCTCTTTCTTACTTCAGTCTTGATACCAAAGATCTAGCTCATTATCAATGCCTCCAAGATCATAAAACGTAATTGCATTACAAAGTTATGATTTGAAATCTTTCAAAGCAAGGCGTTGGACATGCGCTGGATATAAAGCAATTAAATTCAATGGTGCATTATTTTCTTGTGGAAATCGTTGCATCAGTCCAGATATCAGCGAGCCTAGGTAAGGCAGAAAAATTGCTCGCCGGAAATATTCCTTTGCCGTTGTAAAAGGAGGATTCGTCCTATTCTGTTGCATCTCTGGGCACACAAATATCGAAGGAAGTTTCATAAACACTCTTCAAAAATTTCATTGAATATAATCTCAGGTGCCGATCTGAGCTTTTCAATTAAATCCAAAATTTTATATATGTGACCTCTGCATTTTATGATGTCGTTGTTTTTGGACTGCATGACATTCAAAACTGGTTGAAGAAGACCATAATATTTTGATATTATGCACATACAAATTATAAAAACACTTCGTCCAGCAGCGATATGCAACTGAAAGGCAACGTTCCTTGTGGCAGCATTACCTTCTGCACTTAGCTTCAGCTTTTCTAAGCCTACAACTATTTCACAAAAGTATTTTTTAAAATCGCTTATACTTTGGTACTTTTCTGACCAGCGTGTTTCACAAAATGAATGTATGTTTGGTTCATATGTTCTTCTTACGACGGACTCTTTGAAAAATTTATATTTTACCATTTTCAGACTCATTTCCAACATCATTTCCTGCATCACTGTCGTTGGATGCTGCCACTTGCACTTAATTTTCTTTTCAATTTCGCTGCAATGTTGATAATATAAAAAAAGATTTTCATAGACCAGAGACAAACTTACCTCCAGCACTGCTGAAAAAAGTTCGGATGTCCATATTCATTTCCAAATTTGTCAATTTTCAAATTACAATATAAATACACACTTTGCGCAATTTTTTTTGCCAAATTGCAAATACATCAACAGCTGATTATCAAAAACAGTGTTATAGATCTTGTTAGTGCAATGTAATGTTTATTAAGAAGAAACAATAGCGCTGCCAATTTGGTTGACAGATAAAATGAGAAGGAGAAAGAATAACTTGATGAAACAAAAGCGCAAAGAATATTCAATCTTTTAACGAAAACTTTTATATTTGAAAAGATCAGGGACCGCAACTAATGAATAGTGGTCAATTTTACAACTAAAAAAATCACTGTGAAAGAGAAATGTTACATGAAAAAGGAGGACACCAATGTGATCACATGAACTAATTATTATTGCCTTAATTTTTATTTTTTTAGTGTATATCCAAAAAAATTAGAAATAAAAATTATTTTTTGTTCAGAGAATAAAAATCATTTGTGGTTATTTTTAAAAAACGCATAGAACTCAACTATATTGTCCCATAAATAATTTTTATTTTCTGAACAAAACAAAACACAAATAAGTTTTATTTTCTAAGTAAAACAATAAAACTTAAGAATAACGATTATTTCCTGAGTAAAAAAATAAAACTAACAAATAATTCTTAAAAAGCAATTTTTGGAGTTATAACTTATACACGCTACGGTCCCTGAAAAGATGCTTATGCAACACTAACTAACGTCTTTACTAGGTTAACCTAAAGTATACTTATGTTTGTATAAAAATATATGATATGTATTGCTGTCACCAACTTTTAGGGGGGATGGGGGCAGCTGTCCCCTACCCCCCTGAATACGCCCTTGCAGGTGTGACACACGAATTAAAATTAAAGCTCTCCGAATACCTAGATTCAATCGTAGACCCATATTTATCGAAATACCACCAAATAGCCTTGTTACAGTTTCCGCCAACATTGCATTTCGAGCAAAAAGAAAAAGAATTAATATTGCAGCACTGCAAAGACTTCATGCAGAACAACACAACGATGTGCGCATGCAGCGCCAGCTTTGAGGGAGCGGAGTTTAACCCAGGTGAACCTATTAAAACAATAAAAACCAGCAGTTCATTCGGGGAATCACCACAAAAAAAAATGTGTAGTGCAATTTTGTTTAACATAAAAAAGAATGAAAAAAAAGAACAATCATTAGAACGGTGGTGGCTCTTAACCAGGCTCGGCAGCACTCAATTACGCTAATTTAGTTGCCTGGTCATTGTGGCCTTACAGGTAACGAAATGGCGAATGAGTATGCCAGAACGCATAGCTCTTTAGCGGTAGCTGATATTCATATGCCGATATAAGATATCCTTTCGAGACTGGAAGCTAATACCATGGAGTTAGCAGACAGTTTGTGGGCGAATAAGCCTGGATGTACTGTTACTAGGACACGCTGGCCGAGCTACCAGCCTAAACGGACTTTCGAGCTCCTACACTTTCACAAGAAAAGGATTCGGATGATAATAGGAGTCTTAACAGGGCACTGTGCAATTGGGTTGATGGCCCAAGGGATGCGTATTCTATATGAAGGAGAATTAGGGAGTATTCAACATCTCCTTTATGACTGCCCTGCTCTTCTTGGAAGACGTACTCTCGGGAAACCGTTTTTTGAATAATTGGGCAGTTTGGCAAAGGTGAGACCTAGCTCTGTTCGCGGAATCTTCAGGTTGGTTTTAGAAGCTGAGGGCTAACTGCCAGACGTTCTTCTCTATTTTGTAACCCACGTACCACCCCCCCCCCCCTATCTTCTTCAGCCTTCCATAATCAGGCATCACAATGGGGCGTAAAGCTTCTTGGTTAACTCGCGTGTAGTGCGAGCGGGCTGTCTAGCCTAACCTAACCTTAGAAAAATCATTAAAATATTGTGCTTAATTACATGAAGATCAGATACCGATGGCAATTTGTTATGTGATGAAATTTTAGGCCTGCAACATTATCCTGAAGGCAATCAAGCAACGCCTATTGAAGCCTTAAACTTTATCAAGAAGCATAACTTTCAAGAATTATATCCCAACACCTAGATATCGTTGCGTATTCTGTTGACAATACCAGTGAGTGTTGCAAGTGGTGAACGCAGCGGTGTACAAAGTCTCTAACCATATTTACCAGTTTCACCTCACTGCCCATTGAAAATCAGTTGCAGAAAACATAGATTTTGCTTGTCTTATTAGAGAATTTGCTGGGAAAAAGCTAGAAAAGTAAAGTTTTAAATGTTTCGACATTTAACAACAACTGCCAGCAAGCTTAGAGTATTATTATAATATATTATTAATTAATTAATTAACTTCTTTTATTATTTTAATATATATTTATACATAATATCACTTGCGACAACTTTAGAACCTTTACCAATATCGCCATCTTTTGATAGCGTCGGTAGTGGCCCCTCGGAAACATTTTTTCCTATCTAGACTTTCTTATGATACAACCTGTGACGAGTCTAACGTGAAGGTTAGTGTGCATAAATTCAATTTTTCACAACCGTCGTTTAAGATTCGCGTTCGACGAATTGTGTAATACGAAATTCTGGCCTTCAAATATGGTTGTTCATGAATAGAAACAGAAGAAAATAATATATCAGAACGTTAAATGTTCATTGTCCAAGCTTAACAATTTGTATAGGGATAGTTTCTCCTTTGAATCAGATGTTATAGCATTTTCTGAGACATGGCTTCACTCTGGCATTCTTAGTAATGAAATTTTCTTTTAAAATTTCGTCACATAAAGGAAAAATTGCCTTATTGCTGTTGTTTCTCACCTTCGATCACAATTTGTTGATCTAAACTGTTCAGCCAATATTGGGTTTATTTGTGTGAGGTTATTTTTGCTTTATGAAGCGTGTTCTTATATTCCGCCTAATTCCATTTTGGAAACTTATATGAGTCATACTAATGCTATTGACTAGTTAGCACAGACACAGGCATACAGACGAACAGTCGTGCATGACTACATCAACTCGTCTGGTCGCGCTGAAACTTTATGGGGTCTCCGATGTCTCCTTCTGTGTGTTACAAACTTCATGACATACTTATACTACTATTCACTGCGTGAAAAGAATAAAAATACCAGATTTGTAAAATTTTAAATTTTTGTGTTTTGTATAACGTAACTATACGTCCTGTTTTAAACGGGACCGTGTCTTTTTCGATTCTCCGTCCCAATGTCTCCGGAAAATGCTTCGAGACGCAAAATTGTCCCGTTTTTCCAATAATCTAGTTCACAAGTTAAAGAACAGTGCTACACTTTGTTAAAAAATATGTGCGATAGCTCATTGGATTCGTAATGACGTATAGAAATATGTACGACGGTTTCAAATCCACAGTTTAAATTTAGTATGTTTTACTGTTCAGTGTAAAAAACATATTTGTTGGCTCTGAATTGCTTGTTGGTTATTTTAGTATTAGCATTACTCTTGAATTGATTCAATTATGAATCTTTCTCTTGAATGTTTTATGTTTTACTCTTTCTATTGGACTAGATCGAGTACTCTTTGGAGTTGAATTATCAGTTATCTTGAATTCTCTTAGGTTAACTTAGATTATCTTTAGTATTTTAAGTTATCTTATGTTAGTGTTATGCTTGGATGAAATGAATAGTAAAGAGGTTAGTGAAATAAGAATGAAATAATAAAAAATAGAAGCAATTAAGAACGAAACGAAGAAGGACGTTTTTAGTTTGAGCAGCTAAAGGAAAAAAACACAAAAAAGAAGAAAACTTTGCTGAGGGCCGACAACCATCGGAACCACCCAAGAAGAATTCACCAATATTTTTATTTGCAATGACTGGTATTGCTGTTACCTTGGGACACAGCTCTCACCGCACAGAACTCTATTTTCAATATTAAATAAAAAATATTAATAAAAAAGTGTAAGTTCTTGGTGTCATGATTATTTGGAATAGTGGACTTGGTTTTTTACTAAAGAATTGGAGCTATTTTACTCAAAAGACATTCAAAAATCATTGGATGTATTGATAAAAAAGAGATATATTAATTGCAATAAAGACATAGAAGTTTTTATTTATTTATTTTTATAGAACTAAGATTATAATTACAAATTATGATTTAGTTATTAATATGAGCAATAGCGACAAAGGCCTTCAGCTCGGGGGGAGAGTTAGGAAGGATTGGAGGAAATTGGAAAAGTGCAATACCAGACGATTTCTAACTACATTATATCGCAAAAAGTGACCGGAATAATTTAAATGTTTCATAGGGTGGAAGTATTGAAACACTTTCGCACCAACAATCTCTAACATAACAATTTTTGCATTTTCATTGAATATATTTTGTATCTGCCTGACAAAATTGCATCAGTAGAAATATAATTTTATTGCGGTTACAGATTCTGGTCCTTATGGCGATGTTAAATAACTAATATAGGTGAATATATAAAAATAAAATGCAAAGATATTTTTTCTTACTTAAAATCATCACCAGGTGTAAAGCAAATTTTTTCATCCGACAAATACTTATAAAAATTTATAAGCATTTATATATCATAACTTATTTATTTTCTAAAAAATACTATTTTGATAAATAAAATAAAATGTCATAAATCGGTTTTTTCTACTGTGAACTTACTAATTGACATAAATAAACCGATGTCCCGTTATCAGTAAAAAAAAGGTCACGTTAGTTATGCCCCATTTGTTGTTAGGGGGCGATATGTTCAATGTAAAGGTCATCATAAAAACGGCATTCATTCAAAGAGCATAAGAAGAAAATATGTCATTTTTTCATTTCCAAAGTTCCGACTTTTTTTACTCATAAGAGCAATATATCTGAGCTGTGCTGTGAGTTGAAATTTTCACAGTGTGTGATTTATTTGTGTGTAGAACGACAAATACTAAAAATACACATTTTAGAAGCATTGTTCTTTAATTTAATCTTTTGTTTACCTTTTTTTTTTGTAGTATGCTTTAAGGCTGTTAATTGTAGTATACTTTTAAGCTGTTAAATATGCACATAATTTAATATTTTAAGCAAAAAATCTTGTACGATGGTACGGAACCCTCCGTGTGGGAGTCCGACTCACACTTGACAGATTTTTTTTTTTTTTTTTCATTTCCAAAGTGCCAGCTTTTTCACTCATAAGAGCAACATATCTGAGTTGTGTTGCATTCAATGACGTGAGTTATTTATAGTTAGGAATAAAGGATAGGTAATACTTTTCGACTTAATAATTTAAATGTCTTTCTATTCCTGTTTAATCTTAATAATCTAAATTTCTTTCCCTCCTTGTTTTCGTTAAAAGCTTTAGAATTAAGTTGAACTTTTGTTAGATGTAAGCTTTATTATTATGATTCACTTTGATGTTTTAGGATTGACTTTAAAATAAACTTTTGATAAGAACAGACAAAATTATTTGTCTTTGTATATTGTGTATCTCTTAAGAGAAGAACAAGAAACTTTAATTGGCGCAGTCTACGGCCTAAGCTTCTATAGAAGTTAAGAAAAGAATTAAACACGAGATCTAAAGATCTGTGGCGGATTACTTGATTAAAGATGGCACATGACCCGAACACATGATGAGGTGTTGGCAGCCCTTTTGAAGACCTCGAAAATAAGAATAAGTTGACAGCTCTAGGGAAGAAAATGCTGTGGAGTTGACAAGAGAAAGAAGAAAAGAACAGACAGACTAATAAGACAAGGACTACAAAAAAATCATAAGACCAAAGAACCAACCAACAAGTGTGACAGTGAAATGTTTTAAATAACTTTAAAAAATAAAATAGTAATATTGAATATACAAGAGTTGAAGTTACAATTGGTGACCTCGACGAAAGAGCTAACGCAGCAAAAAAAACAAACGAAGTATGACCACGCAATTGTTATGTTTGATCCAAAATACCTACAAATGGTAACAGATTTGCTGCATGATTCGCCAGCTACCGGCAAGTACGAAGCGTTCAAATACCGGATTCTCAAGGAATTTTCCGATTCGGAGCAGCGCTTGATCAATGAGGTCGAACTTGGACAAGCCGTCACAATTGCTAAAAAAGATGACAGATCTGGCCGGTAAATCAATAAGCGATGAAGTTCTTAAGTCACTATGGCTACAATGCCTGCCAGAGGGTATTAGAGCCACAGGCGATTCTGCGCAATGGGCCAATGAAGCGGACAAGAGGATGGAGGTCATGAAATTCCCGTCGGTATCAACAATCACCAACCCTTTGCAGGATGAAATCGCAGCTTTGCGGAAAGAGATTACTCACTTGACGGCACAGCAAAAAAAAACACGAGAATGGGAAAATCATTCTCGCTCACAACAGCGCGACAATTCCAAACAACCATTTTGCTACTAGCACCGCAAATTTGGTCTTAAAGCACGCAAATGTTCTGATCCATGCGAATTTAGCAAAAGAAATGAGCAACAACCATCGACTTCGGGAAACTAAAAACTGTTTCGCCAACGAAGTGGGAAATAGTTCAATTTGCCGTCTATTCCTCACTGACACTAAAGGCAAAACGCAGTATTTGATCGACACAGGAGCCGATGTTTCCATATTACCTGCATCATTTAAAAACAAGCTTAATCAATCTGATTCATACACACTGTATGCAGCAAACGGTTCACCAATCAGCACTTATGGCAAGCGATTAATAACAGTTAATCTAGGTTTGCGTAGACAGTTCGACTAGGAATTTCTAATCGCAAACGTCACTCAGCCAATCATAGGAGCTGATTTTTTGAAGCATTATGGTTTGTTAGTCAACCTTAAAAACAAAAAACTGATTGATGAAAAAACCGAGCTATTTGTCAGATGCACATCATCGGTGGTGAATTATGAACGCGTTACCACAGTAGCAAATGGCACCAACTGCAAAAATCTGTTGTCTGAGTTCAAGGACTTGACATTGCCAGACAAACTTAGTCAACTGGGTTCATTCAAAACAACGGTAAGTCATCAAATTATCACTGAAGGACAACCAGTTTTTTCCAGACCACACCGTCTAAATCCCAAATTGTTAGCAATTGCCAAGAAAGAGTTCGACACAATGCTCAAACCTGGTATTGGTTAACCAAGCAGTAGCAATTGGGCAAGTACGTTACACATGGTTCCAAAAAAGAACGGCGACTACAGGCCATGCGGTGATTATCGACGTCTCAATGCCATCACGACACCAGATCGTTATCCGATACCGTACATACAAGATTTCTCATTAACACTAAGTGGAAGAAGTTTCTTTTCAGTATTGGATCTCCAACGAGCTTACAATCAGACACCAATCGACACCACAAAAACCAACGATAATCACCCCTTTTGGCTTATTCGAATTCAACGTCATGACATTTGGACTTCATAATGCAGCCCAAACGTTTCAAAGATTCATGAACCAGGTATTTCACGATTTTGACTTCGATGTTGTGTACATTGACGAAATTTGCATTCGAGAACCTCGAACAACACGAAAAGCATCTCCGTATGGTTTTAGAACGGTTAAGACAATACGGCATCAAAATCAACGTGGCCAAATGCAACATTGCTATCGCGGAAGTCATATTTCTCGGTCACACTGTCTCAAATTCGGGCATTACACCGCCAAAGGATCGAGTACAGGCAATACTCGATTTTCCTAAACATAAATTAATTGGCTTACGAACTTACAGCTTTTCTCGCTTCTCTAAATTTTTACCATCGTTTCTTGCCAAATGCGACATTTAAGCAAAGAAAGCTACGCGCACTTGTTGATGGCAACAAAAATAGGGACAAGACGCCAATTCTCTGGACGACAGAGGCGGAGGAGGTTTTTAAACAGTGCAAAGAGGGCCTCGCTATAGCAGCAACGTTAGCACAACCAACGGTAGACTCTAAATTGGGTGTTCAAGTGGATGATAGTAATTTTGCAGTAGGGGCTGCCCTTCATCAGGGACAACGGACATCTCGGGCCACTTGGTTTTTACTCGAAACAATTGTCTGAAACGCCAAAACAATATAGCACGTATGATCAGGAACTGCTCGCCGTCTACCAAGCAATCAGACATTTTAAACACATGATCGAAGGTAGAGTTTGTATAGTACAAACAGACCACTAACCGTTAATATTCGCGTTTAAGCAAAAGCTCGAAAAAGCATCACCACATCAACTACGACTCTTGAATTTCATTGGCTAATACACTACAGATATTCAGCACATCTCAGGCAAGTTTAACATCGTGGCCGATACGCTATCACGTGTAGAAGAAGTTTGCAGCGACATTGACTACAGAACTGCAGGCTAACGATGATGAATTGCTCAAAATATTAAATCAACCGAATGATTCATCGCTACAGCTCAAGCAAATTGTACTGCCACATTCAGACAAACCAGTATACTGTGACGTGTCAACGAAATAAGCGCGACCATTTGTCCCGAAAGCATTGCGCAAATAAGCATTCAATTCGATGCACAGATTATCGCATCCTGGTAAGAAAGCGACTGTCAGGCTCATATCAGAACGTTTTGTTTGGCCTGGTATGAGAGTAGACATTCCAAAAATGATCAAAACGTGCATTTTATGCCAACGATCCAAAATCAGTCGGTACAACAAATCAGTTCTTCAAGCATTTTACACACCGAACAAACGTTTTCACCACATTCACATCGATTTGATAGGGACTTTCAAACGGATTTCGGTATTGTCTTACAAGTATCGATCGCTTCAGTAGATGGCCCATCGCAATTCCAATAGCCGAAATCACCGACGAGACGGTCGCCAGAGCAATAATTAGTGGTTGGATATCGTACTATAGTACTCCACACACAATCACCACAGACCAAGTTAAGCAATTTGAGTCAAATTTGTTTCAAGAACTTTCAAAATTGCTTGGCAATAAACGAATTTGTTCATCGCCATTCCACGCTCAAGCAAACGGAATAATTGAGCGGTTCCATCATATCATGATGACTGCAATCAAATGTCAAGGTACGGATTGGTCCGACGCATTGCCAATGATAGTATTGAGCCTCCATGCAACATACAAGGAAGATGTCGGCGCAACACCAGCCGAAATGCTTTATGGCACAACGATCAAATTACTAGGTGAAATTTTCGAACCAAACGAAGACGAACCATCAGTGTCCCATTTCGTCAAAGAGCTTCGTAACCTGATGGACAAAGTAAGGCCTGTGCCAACAGCGAATCATGCAAATGACAAGGCTTTTGTGCAAAAAGATTTAAGAAACTGTACACATGTCTTTGTACGAGATGGCAAGGTACGACCACCCTTAAACAACCATACGATGGGCCGTTTAGAGTTGTTAGCCGGGACGATAAAAATTTCAGCGTACAGGTCAACAAACAAGTCGTCAGAATCAACATCGATCGCATAAAAGCAGCTTTTTTACCAGCAACTGAGAGCGATGAATTGGCTCAAGGTAAAATAAAAATCAACGCACTACGCAAAACACGAAGTGGCAGGTCAGTGTATATTCCGAAGCGTTTCCTCACATTAGCGTGACTTCATGTATCACTCAACCACTGGTGGGGGAGTACATGTGGCGGATTACATGATCAAAGACGGCACATGATGAGGTGTTAGCAATCCTTTTGAAGACCTCGAAAATAAGAATAAGTTGACAACTCTAGGGGAGAAAATGCTGAGGAGTCGACAAGAGAAAGAAGAAGAGAACAGACAGACTAATAAGACAAGGACTACAAAAAAATCATAAGACCAAAGAACCAACCAACAAGTGTGACAGTGAAATATTTTAAATAACTTTAAAAAAGAAAATAAAATAGTGATATTGAATATACAAGAGTTGAAGTTTACAAACAGTAAATTTAAAGAAAAAACAAAATTTATATTTTCTTAAAGTGAGAAAAATTAAAAACTGTAGTGTAAAGCGAAAAAATTAAGAAAGAAAAATTAAAAAACCGGCAAATTAATACAAACAGTAAAGTTTTTTCACTTTACTGTGAAACTTACAATATTTAAAGTGAAAAAAATTAAAAAACTCTGGTGCAATGCAAAATACTTAAAGAAGAAACAAAACAACAACGAATTTAAAGAGACAAACAGTACAAAAAAAACTGTCGTGCAGTGCAGTAAATTATAAAAACGGTAAAATACAGATATATGTGATGGAAACCGCTTTCATCTCAATTCCGCCCCAATTCCATTCCATGGTGTGATGGAAACCGCTTTTGACGTTTTTGAAATCGCCTAATTTTTTACTGACGATTTCTCTCTTATCTCAATTTATTAAAGGAAAACAAGTACCAAGAACTTTAGTTTATTGTTTTTCTGTTTTAATTTAACATTTTTTAAGGCATAAATTTGCATTTTAGCCAAATCACTTTTCCATTGAAGTAAAATAGACGAAATAAGCAAAACCAACCAATGCTGAATACGCAAACCTGCATGCATATAAATTTTAACATTTTCGAATATTCCGAATTGTCTTTAATTCAATTAATTTAAATAATAATAAACTGTATTTTTTGGTAATGAAGCTGTGATGTTTTAATTTTGTTTTAAAACTGTTTAGAAAGTAGTAAGATCTATAAAAAATTTTAGTATTCTCATTGTTGAAAGTTGGCATGTTTGCAATATGTTAACGCAGGGTACTATACACAATATTTGTTTGTTGAGAAGGGAAGTTTTTGCTATTCGTTTGGTTTTTGTAGAGAGCGGGATGTGAATCGTAGTGAGCGGAGTCAAAATATTTGCTTGGCATCTGTGGCTGAGTGTAAATACTAAAAAGAGGATCCAAAGAAAAATAGCCGATACTGTCATCTCAAATTTGATACCTTTCAGCCCTAAAATAACCAGTATTTAATCAGCAGTTCGTTCGAACATCAATGTTCGAAAAATGAAATCGTCGTGTTTTCTATCACACCTACGTTTTTTTGGACGAAATTGAAAAAGTCCGACATCAAAAACGTCGGTGTTTACACCGGATAATAAGATAGAAACAGTAACAAACAGTGAAACTGAAATTTTTGCTTAAAATATTAAATTATGTGCATGTTTTACAGCCTAAAAGTATACTACAATTGCAGCTTGAAAGTATACTAAAAAAAAAAAAATTAAACAAAAGGTTAAATTAAAGAACAATGTTTCTAAAAATGTGTATTTTTAGTATTTATCGTTCTACACACAAGTGAATTACACACTCTGTGAAAATTTCAACTCTCAACCTATTACGGTTCATGAGATAGAGCAGGAGACGAACGGACGGACGGACAGAGTAAGCTTAGTAATAGGGTCCCGTTAGCTCCCTATGGGTACCGAACCCTAATAAAAACTAAACATTAAGAATCAACAAAAATTTTAATTACCAGTCAGTTTTTTTATATACGTTTTACGTATATAAATTATAACAACCGAAATTTAACAATAATAATCATGAAAGATCTTTTCGAAAAGATTGAATGCTTGGAATTGGCTCTTCAAGAACAACACGGTCAACTTGCCGAACAAGTTAGAGATAATGCGCAGCTACAAAAACAAGTGAATGATCAACAACAACTAATTAATGAACAACAACGACCAATTTATGAACAACAACAACTAACTAATGAACATCAACGACCAATTTATGAACAACAACAGCCAACTAATGAACAACAATTTGATTTCCTAGCTCCAAAAGACATTTTGGAGCAATTCCGTCGATTATAGCAACTCGACAAAAATCATTATCCACTGGCTTTTATTAAGTCGGTGGACGCTACCATCCCTATGTGGACAGAATGCTGGGCTTTTCCAATTTGGTCTCTAGATAGTAATCAACGAGAAAATCCAAGGAGATGCCGGACGTTGTGCCAGGGAGCGTGGTGACGCGACGTGGGATCAGATTAAGGCTAAGTTATTAAAATCTATAATTTTTGTAGAAATTGTGAGATTAATAATTTAGACGATTTATTTAACAATTTTGAGAAAGCTAGGTTTAAAATAAATGAGTTGTATGAATTTGACGTTAAAAGACCAAATATATATAAGCCAGAATTTGTGGACCGTGACCTGGTTGATGATACTAGTTCACCTTCGGCTCCAAGCTCGGTTCCAAGAAACTAGCTTCCTGCCTCCATCATATCTCTATAATATATAAAAAAAAGAGATTTATTGTCCAAGCTTAACAATTTGTATAGGGATAACTTCTCCTTTGAATCAGATGTTATAGCGTTTTCTGAGACTCTGGTATTCTTAGTAATGAAATATTATGTTCAAATTTCATCACATATAGGACAGATCACCGCGGAGGCGGTGTCCTCATTGCTGGTGTCTCTCACCTTCGATCAGAATTCGTTGATCTAAACTGTTCAGCCAATATTGGGTTTATTTGTGTGAGGTTATTTTTGCTTTATGAAGCGTGTTCTTATATTCCTCCTAATTCCAATTTGGAAACATATATGAGTCATACTAATGTTATTGACTAGTTCGCACAGACACAGGCATACAGACGAACAGTCGTGCATGACTACATCAACTCGTCTGGTCGCGCTGAAACTTTATGGGGTATCCGCTGTCTCCTTCTGTGTGATACAAACTTCATGACATACTTATACTACTATTTACTGCGTGAAAAGAATAAAAATACCAGATTTGTAAAATTTTAAATTTTTGTGTTTTGCATAACATAACTATACGTCCTGTTTTAAACGGGACCGTGTCTCTTTCGATTCTCCGTCCCAATGTCTCCGGAAAATGCTTCGAGACGCAAAATTGTCCCGTTTTTCCAATAATCTAGTTCACAAGTTAAAGAACAGTGCTACACTTTGTTAAAAAATATGTGCGATAGCTCATTGGATTCGTAATGACGTCTAAAGAAATGTACGACAGTTTCAAATCCACAGTTTAAATTTAATATGTTTTACTGTTCAGTGTAAAAAACATATTTGTTGGCTCTGAATTGCTTGTTGGTTATTTTAGTATTAGCATTACTCTTGAATTGATTCAATTATGAATCTTTCTCTTGAATGTGTTATGTTTTACTCTTTTTATTGGACTAGATCGAGTACTCTTTGGAATTGAATGATCAGTTATCTTGAATTCTCTTAGGTTAACTTAGATTATCTTTAGTATTTTAAGTTATCTTATGTTAGTGTTATGCTTGGATGAAATGAATAGTAAAGAGGTTAGTGAAATAAGAATGAAATAATAAAAAATAGAAGCAATTAAGAACGAAACGAAGAAGGACGTTTTTAGTTTGAGCAGCTAAAGGAAAAAATCACACAAAAAAAAGAAAACTTTGCTGAGGGCCGACAACCATCGGAACCACCCAGGAAGAATTCACCAATATTTTTATTTGCAATGACTGGTATTGCTGTTACCTTGCGACACAGCTCTCACCGCACAGAACTCTATTTTCAATATTAAATAAAAAATATTAATAAAAAAGTGTAAGTTCTTGGTGTCTTGATTATTTGGAATAGTGGACTTGGTTTTTTACTAAAGAATTGGAGCTATTTTACTCAAAAGACATTCAAAAAGCATTGGATGTATTGATAAAAAAGAGATATATTAATTGCAATAAAGACATAGAAGTTTTTATTTATTTATTTTTATAGAACTAAGATTATAATTACAAATTATGATTTAGTTATTAATATGAGCAATAGCGACAAAGGCCTTCAGCTCGGGGGGAGAGTTAGGAAGGATTGGAGGAAATTGGAAAAGTGCAATACCAGACGATTTCTAACTACATTATATCGCAAAAAGTGACCGGAATAATTTAAACGTTTCATAGGGTGGAAGTATTGAAACACTTTCGCACCAACAATCTCTAACATGAAAATTTTTGCATTTTCATTGAATATATTTTGTATCTGCCTGACAAAATTGAATCGGCTGCACCCACTGGATTTGCCGTTCAGAGTTCCTATTTAAATTAAACTAATACAAAAGTCATAAGGTTGTACAATCAATTTGCAAATAAAACAAATAAAAAAATATTGATTTTTTTTGTGTGAGGCTATTTTTGCCTTATGAATCTGTTTATATATCGTGTACTTAAATTCCGCCTAATTCAAATTTAGAAACTTATATGATTCATGCTAAAACCATTAACTCTGTCAATAACATTCTTCGGGACCGTGACTTTTTTCGTGCAAAGTGATTTTATTCTCCCATTCATTTCGTGGTCCTTTCTTGGTATCTCGAAGTATCTAACTCTTTCAGCTCAACATGATTTCCTGGACACATTGTTTCAAATGAACTCTGTAGTAAATCATTAGAATATATCACTTGATCTTGTGTTTAGTAATGATTCTGCTCGTACTTCTGTGTCAAGATGCCAACCTTTAAGTATTCCTGAGGATACTTACCATACAACATTGAAAATATCCCTTTCTGTAACCCGTCCTGTTTCAGATTCCACATCTACTTGTAAGCGTCGATTTTGTTTTCGGAAAGTGAACTTTGCCCAGCAAAATGCAGTCTTTCTCGGAATAGATTGGTCTTTTTTATAACACTGTTTCGAAAGTGTCATACAAACCACCTTGGTTTACAAGAAGACTTTTGAAGAACATTAAGTCGAGGCTATATAATTTTCTTTCATTTAATAACCTTTGTTATAATAACTATCTCTCACGTTGTAGACTGCAATTTTCACACGACCTCAAACAGTTCTATAACTTTGTGAACTCAAAGCCTGTTTGCAAAATTCTTTCAATCCACTTATTCCTATGAATCCTATATTCAAAACCGGTATCCTTATCCCATTTCCCATTGTAACCTCATTTTTACTCCTGTGATTAGGGAGGAATGTCTTCTTACAAATTTAAAATCGTTGAAATCCACTTACTCACCCGGCCCAGACAAAATACCCAGTTGTCTGTTTAAGCACTGTGCTGAGTCTGTGTGTATGCCACTTTTGAATCTTTTCACATTATCACGTCATAGCGCATCTTTCCCTCCTATTTGAAAGGAATCCTTTATTATTCCCCTACACAAAAAATGTAACAAAACTTTCTGCAATCACAAAATTGTTTGAAAAAATGCTCACCTTTTATCACTTTTGTAAAACAACTATTTCTCCGTGTCAACACGGTTGTATGAAAAATCGGTCTTCAACTACAAACTTGCTTGAGTTTACATCTTTTGTAAATCTTGGTTTTAGGGACAAACGTCAAACTGCTGTTATTTACACTGACTTCTGTAAAGCGTTTGATTCTGTTAGTCATCTGCTTGTACATATACTTGGCCTTTTAAGTTTTCCACAACATTTTCTTTGTTAGATTGCATCTTATTTAAGAAATAGGGTTCAACGAGTGTTATTTAAGTCCACGCCCTCTTATCCAGTCTTTGTCACTTCTGATGTTACTCAAGGAAGCCATCCTAGACCCATTATTGTTCAACCTTTTTGGAAATGATCTCCCTTTCTCCATCTCACATTCTCGTGTGCTCATATACGCTAATGATGTAAAATTGTGCATTTCATTTAATAATGGTGCCTCTCATCACAGACTCCAAAAGGATCTTGATTCTTCGAGTATTGTTCTTGCATTTATTCACCGCAATATATTAATAGTCAAGATCGAAGGCTGGATAAACTGGATGTCGCTGATTTGGGTCACCTATACCGTCTGCATTAATGTAGTTTATATGTCTCAGACCACACATGGCTGTGAGTAGGGGCATAGCTCCCTACTGTTGCAAATAAATTTCCCCCATCGAGTCAGAGGTTGGTATTTCATATTTCTCTTTTTTTGTAATTAATTCATTTTTTTTTAGTTTAAGATCACTTATTTATGTCCTACTTTTAAATGTTAAGTGTTAAATTTTTTGTTTTTTAAGCTGACAGTTTTTTTGTCAATGCTATAACTAAATAAATAAATAATTGCAATTCGTTGTTTTTGTTTTTCTATGAATAACTGTAACAAACCTCCCATAGGTTAACGGGTGTAGGGGCATATGGCATACTCATTAAAGCACATAGTGCTGTTACAGGTCCATGACTTCAAAAAACTGATTAAACTAATAATAATCGATCTTTTTAAGTTTTATGCACGTCATATAATAAATTCTATCACGTTCTCTCGCCTGAGATATCGCCCTCGTCGATTAATACCACCGTCCTTCGCTGCCTACGGGACTCATGATCACACTGCAGGCTAGATGAACTGGATGTCGATGATTTGGTTCATCTAGACCATCTGCATTATTGCAGTTTCTATGTCTCTGACTCTGGCTATGAATAGCTCGCTATTGTTGAAATTTTCACAAAGTGTGTAATTCATTTGTGTGTAGAACGACAAATACTAAAAATATACATTTTTAGAAGCATTGTTCTTTAATTTAACCTTTCATTTAACAATTTTTTGTTTTTTGTAGTATACTTTGAGCTGTTAATTGTAGTATACTTTTAGGCTATTAAATATAAACATATTTTTATATTTTAAGCAAAAAATCTTGTACAATGGTACGGAACCCTCCGTGTGCGAGTCCGACTCACACTTGGCTGATTTTTTTGTAATTAATTTATTTTAGTTTTTTTTTTTTTTTTTTTTTTTATTTCACCGCGACATGTTATTTTTGCAAATCAACTTAAGTACATTTTTCAGAGTATAGTTTTACACTAACTTCGCAACTATGATATTGATATTAACAAATTATGACTAAGGAAAGTGGGAAAACAAAAACCTTAATTAAGACTTACAACTAGAACCCATTACCAAAACCCAAAATCTAAAACTAACTAACAACTAGCAGTGGAACTTGGTGAGACTAGTCTAAGGCTTAGCCTGTTAAGTAACAACATAGGCAATCAACTATATCACATTGTGGATTACATAAGTTCATTGCGATTATTGTATTTAGTGATTGAAAGATCGACTTTTGCCTTTATTGTTTGCATGAAGTAGATCAGTTGAAAAATAAAAGGGTAAATTAACGAGTAACTTATGAAGTTTGTTTTGGGCAATTTGCAGACGATTTATGTGAATGTGAACGCAGTCCCCCAAACATGAGATGCATATATTAAGATAGGGGCAAATATTGATTTGAGGATAATCAATTTGTTATGGATTGACAACTGTGACTACCGATTTATCAAAGCATAAAGCATACAAGTAGTTTTGTTGATCTTGTCCAGCGTATTAGCAATGTGAATTCTGAAAGTAAGTTTGCTGTCGAAGTACAGACCAAGATATCTTAGATTGTTGGTTCAGGGTATATCCTTGGTATTAACTCTCAGATTAGCGTTTGGTAAGTGGATATTTTTTCTTTTCCTAGAAAAGAGAATTGCAGAGGGCTTTTCAGCGTTCAGCTTTAATTTCTACTTTTTATAATACACTTAAAGGTAGGATAACGAACGTTGAAGTGTACTATGTCTTTGGGCAAAGTTATTTCCTATGCAGTAAAGGGCAGTGTCATCTGCAAAGACGGATATGTTACAGTTATCCAGTACAATAAATCTTGGGTATATAAGTTATACAAAATGGGTCCCAAGACCCTGAGTTACTCCAGCACCGATTTCCTGGACAATCGATTGGACACCTTGCAGGTCGATTAAGAATTTTCGATTGGTGAGAAAGCTCTGTATAATTTTTATTAAATAAAATGGTGTGTTTGTAATGATTAGCTTGTGCACTAGTCCATCATGCCATACTGTGTCAAATGCCGCTTGTATGTCTAAGGTCACAAACCCAACCGACTTGTTATTTTGCATATTGTTCTTGACGTACTGCTTAAGTTTGACAAGCGGGTCTATGCAGCTCATATGAGGCTTGAAGCCAAACTGAGTAGTTGGTATAATAGAGTGTGTATCTAAATGAAGGCAGAGACGTTGCTTTAAAACTTTTTCAAAAACTTTAGCAAAACAACGCAGTAAGCTAATAGGTCGATAGTTATCTGGTGAGTCTGGTGTTTTACCAGGTTTAGGAATTTCGATGATTTTGGCCACTTTCCACACTTTCGGAAAGTAGCCGATATGAAGACAGTCGTTAAATAAGGTAGCAAGATAACGAAAGACACTAGTTGGCAGATTTTTAATTTCTATTTTAGGAAGGCTGTCAGTACCTGGTGAATTCTTTGTTTTTAACGTTCGAACTATGGATGCAACTTCGGCAGTTGTCACCAGAGGTATATCTGAGTTGCGCTGATCAGTCAATTTACTTATAGAGAATTTGACCGTATCGCTAGTGGCGATATCCGAAAGATTATCAGCTAATTGTGTTTGTCACGGAAGAGTTCCCCTAGTATATTGGCTTTTTCTTGCCGTGTGGTGTAAATAAAACCATTGTGTGAGGAACTTGGTATAAATTGATTTCTGTTTCTTGTTAATTTAGTTAATTTCCAAAATTGTTTCGAGTGCTTGTCTAGGCTCGCTAACTTGTTGTTCCAAGTGAAGTTTTTGTGGGCAGATATTTGAGACCTTATTAAGTGAATTAGATGGTTACGCTGTGCTTTGCAGATAAGTTGCCTCGTTCTTAACCATTGCCTGTTGACAGTATTTCTCTTTTTAATTAAGGCAGTTACATAGCTAGGTAATTTATTACAGATTCTTGTCATTGGCTTCTTTGGAACTACAATATCAAGTGCAGCGGTTACTTTCATGGAAAGTAAAGAGACATTATTATCAATGAATTCAGTCGTAGGAGATTCAGAGTTAATTAAATTCAGTTCCAAGATTTTCTCAAAGAGTTGCCAATTTCCCTTAGAGTACATCGGAAAAGTTTTGAATGCCACCTTGGTAACTACAGGCAGGTGGTCTAATGAAAGGTCGTTATGAGTCGTAGGATCTGTTAACAAGTTTGAAACATTTGTAACAAACATGTCCAAAGTAGAGGGTTTAGCTTTGTAATTAGCTGAAATGATGTAGGTTCCTTAGGGTATACTAACGTAAATTTGTTGTTAAACGAGAGGTCGTGAAGAATGTTGCCCCAGCAGTTTGTTCCACAGTCTGATTCTACAATTGAGATCACCACCTTGCACAAAACTCCCATTAATGCGTGATAATTTGAGAAAGTCTGAAAAAACTTTTAAGGTGCTTTGTATCGCTAGTTAGATTACAGGAAATGTCCAAACACTTGGCTGATGATCCCGGAAAGTGCACGGAAAACAGTTTTAAGGTATTTTGAGAATCTAACCTGACTTCTACTCCAATATTTTTTAACAGGTGAGTATTAAAGTGGGGGATTTCTTGATGTTTCAATGAATTGATAATTACAATGGCGACCCCACCACCCCTGCGTGCGATACGGTCCTTTCTATAAATAGTGTAATTAGGAATTTGGAACCTATCCCTAGATGGTAACCATATTTCGGAGATTAAACAGATGTGAACTTCGGCACGTGAGTTTCATGCCATAACATTGAGATATTCTATATTATTTACTACCATAGACATATTTGATTGCTAATTGAGTAATAACGTTGAATTGTTCACTCTTACAAGAGCAACTTCGAACCTTAACCATAAGCTCTGTTGTAAGAGTTTATCTCCTCAAAAGTAAACAGATCAGTAGATGATCCATGACAGGGAATGACCGGTGCTTATTTTGATTGAGCTCATAGTAGGAGAGCAAGAAATTTCTCTGCATTCTGCCGACTTTGTAGATAACAAAGGTAACCCACTTTCCTTAGTAGGGTCAGCTGAGACTATCGAAAAATTTACATCTTTATCCAACTTATTAGCTGGCTTTTGGTTAAGTTGACGACCTAGGCTCATCTTAGCGCTTTGGATGTTCACTTTTTTTTTTTGTTTTGTTTTTTATATAATTATTATATGGACACAAGTAATTGCGCGCAAAAACACGTCTGCACTATTCGAGTGTTCAAATTGAATTCAAGTTTAAGTTTGTTTTAAGCTTACAGTTTTTTTTTTTTTGTCAATGTTATAAATAACTATATAAATAAATCTATCTCTTCCATAGCTGAACAAAAACACAGAGATGGTGATTGGCCTGTTATTGGAGATTTTACTGTTTGTCTTTAAGTGATCGGATCATGACGATAGTTAAATGTGATCTGTTCATAGAAAAGAGAAGAACATGTTCAATTTCCGATGACACAGACAGATGGATGGATGAACATGATCAACACGATTTTCATGTCGATGCTAGTATATATTTTCTTGGCCTTCAAAATACGTTCAAAGTGATAATAAACTGGCACACTGAGAATTGTACGGATATACAAAATTTAGAATGAGCCGATAGCCGTAGATGCAAGTGCTACATACCTTGGATAGCTAGTAATTTTAATTATAAGTCAACAACAAATAAATAAAAAAATACAAGAGAATACATTTTATATCAATTTTAATATTACAATAATTTGATTGACTTGTGTTTTTGGTGCAAACGTAACTTTGAAGGTTTATAAATAGAGATAATTAAGAAGAACGTTTCTATGTATGTGCGGATGTGCATGAGAGTAACTATGTGCTTAATGTATCACGCATGAATAAGCATAAAGCAAAATGCGACAAATGATTTGGGTACAAAAATATTGTTTGTTTTTAGAATATAATATTTTCTTTTTTCAGATCATTCTTCTCAAAATATTTGTTTAAAGCACAGTTTCATCAAAAAAAATGATTCACTAAAATTTGTTAGATACATTTAAATTTCTTATTTAACAAAAAAAAAAATTAGGAGTTTCTCTACTTCCACGTCTTCATTCATAGTTAACTTAAAAATTAAAACAAAAAATTCTTGCAAAATAATTTTTAAAGCACTTTTCCAACAGTAAAACAAAACACTTTTTGCTTAAATCTAAAACGAATAAAATAATTTTCCGCTGATTCTGGTTTACAACCAAATCTGCGTATCTTCACATAAAATTATCTTGATCATCATCATTCATCCACAATTATAATTATCATTAGCATGAGTATCAGCAGCTGCATAATTAGTAGTAGTAGTAGCAGTAGTAGAGCCCACTGGTCGCTTACGAATATGGGGTGCTCGGATTAACATTAATCATTTCACTATTGCTGAAAGTTTAAAAAAGAGAATTCACAATCAATAAAATGAGCAATCTTCTAACAGTATCCTATATCTTCTTCTTCAATCTTTATGACATTATACTTGTAAGAACTTGATTCAAACTTCACCTATTAATAGCAAATTTTTTAAAATTAAATATGATAAAAAGACACACTCACCTTTTGCTGCACCTAATATGTATGAAAAGCAATGCAAGACCCAAAGTAATACAAATGCATCCGACTACAATATAAGCAATACCCAAGAAGGGGTTCTTGCCACCAATTATTGATGTCGTTGATAGAATCATACGTTTAGTGCCATCAAAAGAAACAACAGGATATTCTAACAAAAAAAAGAATAAGAAAATCAATATTGTATTTTTCTTCACCAACCATCATCCATCAAATTTAAGTTCACTTACGATAGACAATGTCTAATGTGTAGATACCAGCCTTTAAGCCATTTTGAAATTCCGGATTTGTTTGATTAATGCGTCTATAGAGTTTTCGGAAACTAGGTAAAGCTGCTGTACGCATCCATACTATGAGATCCTCATTTTGGAAACCATTATTATCTTCATTTTCCTCATCCAATTGCCAAAGTTCTTTTTGCCAGAATTTCGGTTTGGAATAGTCTTTTAATGCCACCGATAGATTACCATCTGGATTACGAAATTTAATGCGTTTATCAGAAGGCCAAGCAATGCCAGTATTTATTAAATCAATTGGTGTATTGCCATAGCTAAGCGATAGTGTATCTAAATATAAATATAGAAATTATTCATTCTCATGGTAACTCTTGTTAAATTTAATTATTATTTACCATTAAATAGAGAATTGGCTATGGCACCACATGGTGCTATTGGTATTTGTTCATCGGTATATGCAAATGGTGCGCAGTCGGTACTGGGTGCTGCACCCAATTGACCAAGCAATTGATCATCATCACGAGATTTAACATAGCGTCGATGATTCTGATAATAATTCGTCAGACCATAATACATATAAACAGAACCCTGTGAATGATGATAATAATCATATTAGATGTCATGGTTAAGGATAAATAAAAAAGTTACAATAAAAATGAAATTATCACAAAAGTATTTTTCCTTTACTTACAATTAGATCTTTATCCAATGTAAATGTGATTTTACAACTGCATGAGCCGCTTACTTTTGTTTTAAGATAATCGGCACATGTCGTATTCAATTCACCAACTTGCAAGCAATTGGTGTAGTCAATAACATACTCGGTAACATTATTTGAAATGAGTAAAAGTGCAACACCAATGGGTAAAAATAGTATACCAATTATAAAGAAAGTCGGCAGGACTGTGCGAGCTGTGAGCACAGGCTGCCAGGCAGGTAACCGTTGTTGTTTAAAAGCAGAATCTGTAACGAAAACAAATATGGTTAGTTCAGTGTGTGGATGAAGACGGCTAATTGGTGGGTTTGGTTGGTTGGTTATCAGTAAAATGGGTGCGAACGGATGCACGCAATTCATGTACGTGCATACGTGTGTATGCATGTATGTATGTAGTTTGAAAAGAAAATCGATTTGACACAACTTTAAAGTAATCAATAAATATCGTATTAGTCATTGCTTTAACATTTTCATTACTCATTTCATTTCCCATTTTTAACTGATACCACATCCAAGGCCACACAGCCCAATATTTGAGTTTATAGAGTTGAAAAGAATTTTCACCTGAAGGTCGCTTTGATTGCTGCAAACCTTGAGTTTCCGCAGCCTGCAATGCCATTATTTATTCAAGTTTAGTGTTATGTACACGCTCTTTAATATATATTTAATACTGCTCACAGTAACTTTATGCTTAATAATAAATGCTCCGCATTTAGTTAACTTTATCTGTTGGACAATCGTTCCTCATCCGTTCGTTTATGGGTCTGCGTAAAAAAGAAAAACAACGACGACACTAAACCTGTCACCTATCTGAAGCCATTGAAACCACATGCCAGTGTTGCCACTTGGTTATCCATTTGCATTGAATGGCGTTGCCAATCATTTGTGAGATTAACCGACCTATTCTCAAAACCATCACAAAAAATATATGATGCTGTTAAAGGTGGAGATACACAAACGACGTCGAGGTACACAAACGACTTCGAGGTACTTATTGACTTCAGTAAACAAAAAACAGCTGTGAATTTGAAATTTAAGAGAAAGTAATTATTGAAGAAAACTGTATTAAAAGTTGAATTATTAAATAAAATCAGCCAAGTGTGAGTCGGACTCGCACACGGAGGGTTACATACCATCGTACAAGATGACAAGTAGACGGACGGACGGATGGACGGACATTGTAAGCTTAGTAATTATCATGTAATAAATTTAATTGGAATAACTTTTTAAATAGATAGGAAAGTCTGCCATCAAATTTAACATAAATACTTGCAAAGAAATTGCCATTTACCAATTCACCACGGTCACCACCAATTCACCAAAAGAAATTCACCACGCGATCAAGCAGTTCTTTTAGTTCACAAACAGCTGTTTTTGGTTCACAAACCAGTTCTTTTTCCATTCACCAATACTGTTTTCTGTTGAAGTTGTTCGACTTTTTGAGTTGCTGCGTTCGCGAGTAAGCTTGCATAGCTCGGTCCATACGATTTCAACTATTTTTTTTGACGCACGAACGGAGCAAAAGCTGGTTTGCAAGAAAACGTGTAAATCCACCTTAAGTCGGTCCATACGATTTCAATTTTTGTTTTTTGCCGCACAAACGCAGCAAAAGCTGATTTGCAAGAAAACATCGTTTATGTATCTCTACCTTAATGCCTTACATTATCATATGCTCTCTGTTATGTCATTTTTCAACCACAAGAAAAACTCTTACTATCATAACTTTTGAAAAAAAAAACATCATTCGGATAAAATGGTCTGTTGAGTACGTCTTACGAAAATCGCACAAAAATTTTAAATATTTGTGTGCACTGTTATCGCTCTGTAATGTCCGCGATTCAGACTGAGCCGAAGCTACCTTTTTTTTGTAAGCATCTCAAAAAGTTGCTAAATTTTTACAACAACAACAGGCAAATGACAGAATTTCATGGTTGCTTTGGGTATTTTGAAGCAACATTTTTTCTGCTGTAAAAGTGAAAGCAAAAATTCCAGCAGCCAGAGCTGGCAAATTTTAAGTAGTGCTGCCAAGTTTTTGGTCATGTGCGCCTTTTTCTTTGACATTCTCGACATTAAACAGCTGATTATTGCACAAAACAATTAGAAGAAAACTTTAAATTGTAATTTTTTTTCAAATATTAATAAAATAAGTAGCAGGAATGAAAAAGGCAGCTGCAAAAATTATTTGCATACACTGCGAATTGTTCTCAATCATATATTTTTCACAAAATGTCCATTTTAATTATCAATCATATATTTTTCACAAAATGTCCATTGTAATTATCAATCATATATTTTTCACAAAATGTCCATTTTAATTATCACAATTACCACAACATTCCATTTGTATGTATAACCAAAACAAAAAACAGCTTTTTTGAAGCGAAACCACTGTGTGAACGTTCACTGGAAAAGCAACAATTTTGAAGCGGTGTGATCGAGCATAAAATGGACAATCTTTCGATTTGTTGATTTCTCGCGGAAATTTTGAAATATAATGAAAATTATGGAAAAAGGATATGTTTTAAAACCATTGCGTGATTATAATAATCCATTTTCAATGTCGGAGAATATTTTTGTGAAAAATTATCGATTTTCATGCATGCGGCATCACATTCCCTCCCACATCTTTGACAAACATATTATTCCTCAAATTTCTCCAGAAGAATGATAGTGCCAATACCGACTCCTTTTGAAGAAATTACAAGGAATCTAAGCTATTCAAATGTGTGCATATCATCAGTGATCCCGATGATACATGTACTGAAGCATACCTTGCAAAAAGAAAGCAATAAATGTGGCACATACAAAAATTTCAAAATCGTTATCAAAAAACTAATTGATGACATCGATACAAGATTTTGTGGCCCTCCAAGCAATTCGTTGTATTCGCTGGCTACATATTTGGACCCAAGATACAAATTGAAATTTTTGGATGAAATTGTGAAGGACAAAGGTCAATTTGAACTATTGCCTTTGTAAACGCTGCATGACTTGGGTGTTACAAGAACTTCAAGTGAAGCTGCTTTGGTCGGAGATTCTGCCGCCAAGAGACCTAGGAATCGAGTTGACGATTAACCATGTACGAGCGCCCATATTTCACCGCCAACGAAGAGTGTCTATTCAAATCTTGCAGACATCCTGGAAAACAGCAGTGACGCCGAGGAAGACACAAATGACAACATTATTAACCTCATCATAAGGAAATCATTGATGAATGATTATAATACACAAAACCGACTTCCACTAAACGATGACCCGTTACTATAGTGGAAATACATATAACAAAAAATTTTAACCGCCAGGGTCAGTTCCAAGCGAGAAACTTTTTAGCGGAGCCGGTTTAATTTATGAACCATTAAGAAATCGATTAGAAGGCGACAAAGCTGCAAAATTATTGTTAATTAAAAATAATTTGCCGTTAATCAATTTTGATTACCAGTAGGGACTTATATACTAAATATAAGTATATTGTAGTTTGTACTACAAACTTTACAGTACGTAAATATAGCATATAAGTGTAGTAGTAATAGATAAATTTTTTCGATAATAAAAGTTAAAACCAGAATTTTTTTCTTTGTAAACCCACCTCCGCTTCCGCATCAGCCATCGCTAGAACAACCACCGTTACAACCCTAGTCTAGTCTATATAATTTGATAGTCCTTTGAAATTTGACAGAAGAAAACAAGACATAATGAAGCGCAACAAGAAAATATAGAACATCAATAGACGCTATATTTACACGATACTTAAACACGGTTGATACACGAATATTTGTATCTTATTTTAGTTATCATAAGCCACTTATAACGTTTGTATCATAAAATAAATAAAAAAATAAATCAAGAATAATGTTATAGAACACAACTCTGGTAATAATTTTGAAACTTTATTCATACCATTTTGTTCAGCAGTTTCATTTTAGTAGCGTGACTACACTACTGAAAATTAGTTGTTTTAAAATATGGTGTTTACACTGGTTTTTTAATGCAGTCAGATGTTTTTGTTTTGGTTACACATACAAAACGAACGTTGTGACTAATTGTGAGAAATGAAAATGGAAATTGTATGAAAAATACATGATTAAGAACAATTTGCAGTGTATGCAAATAATTCTTGCAGCTTTCTTTTTCTTTCTTACAATTAGCCACAATGTGGCATTTGTATGTATAGTCAAAACAAAAACAGCTAAAACAAGATACATCATCGTGATTCAGTGCAGTGTGAAAAGGCTAAAAAGCTAGAAGTACATAAATGACGTTAACTTGCAACTCGACTTTTGGTGCTTTCGTGCAGCGAAACAGAAAAGTTGAAATGTATGAAAACGTATAAATGTTTTTCACACAAAATTTAGTACAGATTCTTTGATCCATTTTTTGGAATAGGCGAAAATCGAAGACGAGCCGAAACACGTGCAAGCAAAACAGCTGTCGAAAATTAACTAAACATTCAAAACGACCAACCTTGTCAGCATAAGTGAAGGACATGAGGGCCAACATAGCGCCATAAGAAAATCGAATATACGTAACCCGCGAAAATTCAAAAATCGCGATACCAACCTCGTCTAGATAAACATATAATAGTGCTTTGCAGCGTAAAAATTTAGAAATCAGACGAGAGAGCAAGGAATTTTTTAAATGTAAAAAATTGCCATCACCTCTATTTCATACACCATGCTATTTTTTTATTTTATTTTTTTTATTGTTATAGGAACAAGGAGGTAAAAAACTTCTAAAGATACGTACGGCCCGTACCACAAGTTATGTCGAATTCATTAGCCTACCGCCTAAAATTCCCTCATCGCCTCAAATCCCGTTTAATCATTACGGCATCGCCAAAGCATTCCTTCGTAGGGAGGGATAGTAAGTTATTTGGTTCTTATATTTGTTGGTCATGTTAAGGTAAACCTACCTTTACACCCGTGATTTTGTGCCTTTAAGATGCATTTAAACTGCCTGACGTATTGTCATTATTTTGGTTGAATGGCTATCGGTACGGTGTAAATAATTGCCATTCAAAGGTGACAGGGATGGAGAATACAGGTTTCAATTGAGCGACAGCAGTGAATGGCGTAATGAGTAACAGCTATGTGTAAATGGTTGTCATTTACTGTTGCCAGGCGTGTGAATTGTAAGTATTTACGTTGCGTTGTAAGTGTCAATTTTTGCAAAAGGGGCATGGATGACAGTGAGTGACAAACATAAAACCGAATTCATAATTTTTCTTGAGTGACAGCAGTGATGCTTTGACAAATGAATGAAAGATAGAAGGAAAGTAACAACAACAAAAAATATTATATATTGTAAACGATACTTACCGACCTATTCTCAAAAACATTACCAAGTTAGGAAAAAAAGCTCGTTGTAAGCTTCGCTGTTAAAAAAAGCTGTTGTTGTAATAATCTGTAAACTTCAGTTTATGCATGTTTGCCAACTTAGAAGAAAATGAAAATATGTTGGAAATATTAAATATTTTAACAAAAAAAATCTTATACAAATATTAAAACTGGTGTCTTTTAGAGGTTCTCCGAGTAATTCTGACTATTTAAAATATTTTTCTGAATTTGATTTGTTCCCCCAAGTTGACAAGCCTGATTTTATCTTATTCGTATTTGCGAATGTATGCAATTATATATATATATATTTCCCAAAGTTCCTAGGTGGAACACAGGGCTTCAACAAGCATCTTATAATTAGCCTTGTCTAACGCTAAAGCTTTGATTTGTCTCTAGGAACGTCCTGATTTTTGCACTTCCGCTTAACTTGTCGTCTCCACGTATTGACTGGTCTCCCTCGCCTGCGAATCCCTTGAGGATTCCAGTCCAATGCTCTCCTTGTGATGTCTTGTGGCTTACGCAATGTGTGCCCGATCCACTTCCATTTACGGCAACGGATTTCTATGCCGACAGGAGTTTGTTTAGTTGCAGTCCAAAGATCAACATTGCTAATAACATCGGGACAGAATATCCGCATGATCTTTCGGAGACAGCGGTTGAGGAAGGATTGCAACGTTTGCAGAGTACATGCAGTAAGATTCCATGTTTCGCATCCATATAGGACTACTGACTTTACGTTAGCGTCGAATATTCTCAACTTCGTGCGTCTGGAAATATGCGTTGCTCTCCATACCTTGTCCAGCATACCCACCCGTATGCAATTGATGGCACAATATTTTTGTAAATCGATAATTTTTCACAAAACTTTTGTCCGATATTGAAAATGGATCACTATGATCATGCAATGATTTTAACACATTTCTTTTTTCGTAATTTTCATCATCATCCAAAATTTTCACGAGCAAAAAACAAAACACAAGATTATCCATTTTACGGAGCAATAACATTGCACACAAATATTTAATATGTTTGTCCAATTATCGAAAGACAAGCTCGACAGACCATCTTGTCTGAATGATTGTCGATTTCAAAAGCTTTTCTTCATATGGAAAAATGGATTAAGAGCGACCGCATTAGAATGTTAGGCGGTATCATGTCTTTTTCTGATATTTTTGTGAATAGGTCTATTATATTACAAAATAATAAAATACCTCAAAGAAGCCAATCTCTATCACCTTATTTCATAGATAACATAATTCGTAATCCAAGAACATGATCTTAATACATTACTAAATTTAAAAAAAAAATTGAATAAGAATAATATAAGTTATCATAGCATGGTATGACAAAGGCAACAACAATAAAATTATGTATTCATAAATTAACCGACCTATTCTCGTTGTTTTTGCGTTGACATCTCAAACAAGGAAAGCTTTTGTCATCTTTCCGATTCTCGCACAAGTTGAAAGCTGCGCTGTTAAAAAGCTGTTTTAACATCAGTCTGTAAAGTGTATGTTACCAGTCTGTAAACTTCAGTTTATGCAAGTTTGCCAACTTAGAAGAAAATGAAAATATGTTGGAAATATGAAATATTATATTTTATAAAAAAAAAATTTTATGCAAAAATGAAAACAGTTTTTTCCCCCAAGCTAACAAGCCTGATTTTATTTTATATGTATTTGCGAATGTATTCAATTCATTTATCAATTGATGGCACAATATTTTTGAAAATCGATAATTTTTCACAACAAAATTGTCCGACATTGAAAATGGATCATTATAATCAAGCAATGATTTTAAAAATATCCTTTTTCCATAATTTTCATTATATTTCAAAATTTCCGCGAGAAATCAACAAATCGAAAGATTTTCCATTTTACAGATCGATAACAGTGCACACAAATTATCAATTGTTTTCACAAACAAACTAACACCTTCTTAGCAAAACATGACAAATTGTTTTCGTAAGAGCTTTTCTTGACACCGCAAAAAACCATAACAGCCACTTGTTTATATGTTAGGCGTTAACATACAAACAATTATTTTGATATCGCTTCCAGAATAGGGACGTAAAAAAGGTGATAAAACCAATGGAAAAAGTTAACAATAAAATAATATCAGAGCAACATTAACATCAACAAAAAAATTTACAACAAGAATAAAGACAAAAAAACAACAGTACAGTGAAAAGTAAAAAACAAAAAAATCAATCAACTGAAAGCAATATCAAAACCATCTACATCAACAAAATTAACAACAGTGAAGTGGCACAGAAATAGCAACAAAAACAAAGACAAATAACAGTACAGTCAAAATCAACAGAAAGGATTAACAATATCAAAAACAACAGCAATATAAACAACAGTGACAAACATCATCATCAGCAAGCTTCAACAAAACATCAACATCAAAAGCAATATCAACGACGATAACAAATAGCAACAACTTCAAATATAACAGTGCAACATCAGGAACACTAAACAATCAAAAAAAATCATCATTATCAACAAACTTATACAAAAAACTTCAATATCCAAAGCAACATCAGTAAGCAACATCAACCACAACAAATAGCAACAACTTCAATAACAATTAGCAGCAGCTACAGAAACAACAACCAGCAACAGTGGCGCCACAGCAACAGACAACAATAACACCTTAAGCAGGAACATAATGTTAGTAATTGCCATTTTCTGTTTAATTATGCAAAGTGCAATTTAAAATCAAATGTTAAGGAAGGTATATTGTGATCCATACGAAATATTGTAGTTCGTGATTTTTTGTGTGTGTCTCTTTTGGTCGGAATTAGCCAACTATAATCTGTATGATTAGGGGGTTTGAAAGGGACGAGTTTAGCATTTTAAATCTCTAGGAACCATAAATAAAAACAAATAAAATGGACCAAAGTCAAGTTAGAAGCCTAATGGAGTGTATATCAAGCATTAGCCCAACAGAGAAATGAAATCCAATCACAGATCACCGATCTACAGTCTCAAATTTAAAGACTGACAGATCTCCTGAAGCTATAAAAAATTTTGAAAGGATCACTATAGATCCCAAAAGGAAATGTGACGAGTCTTTAGATGTAGTAAAATCTTTCCCGGAGTTTACAGGTGAATCAGGTACCTATAGCACGGCGCGAGGCGGCGCATAACGCATATGAAGTCTTCCTATCGCATGTTGGCTCATCGCGTCATTTCTAAGCAGTGATCATACTAAGAAACAAAATCAGCGGTCCGGCCAATGCCATACTTTCTTCTTTCAATACGGTCCTGAATTTTTACACCATAATAGCCCGACTGTATTTTACGTATTCGAATAAACGTCTCATCTATTTGATAGAACAAGAACTGTCCAATCTTATGCAGGGGTCCACATCGGTTACCGAGTTCTATGACGAAGTAGAAAAGAAGTTGGTGCTTCTCGAGAATTAGAAAAAGATGAGCTATGAGTCGGAAGCGGTCGAAATAATAAATGAGAAACATATGGCTGATGGTTTGAGGGTATTTACATCAGGATTGCGGAAAACTCGATCTCTTCATCTCAATCCGCGGATCTACCAACCGCATTGGCACTTGCTCAAGAGGTTGACGCGAATCATGAAAGATACGTGTTCGCAACCAATTTTGCAATTAGGTCCTTGGAACTTACAAAAAATCGCAATCCTCCTACTGTAGATAGTAATCAACAGGTTAGGCAAAAAAACCCGAATTATATTAATATTGGTCAAGGGCAGAACAGAAGCAATGGATATCAGGGGGGTAATCAAAACGGGCAGCGAAATTACAGAAATTATGCGGGTCAGCAGCATCACTGCCATGATAATCATGCTCGGCCGGAACCAATCGACGTCGGACCGTCCACTTCTCATTACAAGGCAGGAGGACCATATAAGGAACCAATTCTACAAACAGAACCAGAAGAGAATCCAGAATCTGGAAAGCACAACAATCAAAAATTCCAACGAATCAAGAAGGAGCGGAGCCTGACGTCTCCAAATATGAAGACTGGTCGGAGGAAGTGATTGAGGAGTTGGTACACGACTATGTGAATTTTTCGAGATTATGCTAGGATTGCGAAACCTTTAACTAGCAATCTCAGGGGTGAGTTCGGCAGGGTATCTGCCGCACAGTCAAAAAGAATTCAAATATCCTTACACCAGAACCAATTAAGTGCTTTTGAAAAATTAAAGTGTATTTTGATATACGAAGATTACCCAATTTCCGGAAGCCATTTGACCTCATAACGGATGCATCTCGCACAAGGTCAGTTCATTTTTTAATCTGCATCGAAAATTTTTCGAAATTTGCCATTTGACCTCATAACGGATGCATCTCGCACAAGGTCAGTTCATTTTTTAATCTGCATCGAAAATTTTTCGAAATTTGCAATTGATAGCATCCCGTACAATATTAGATGTTAAGCCACAATTATTCTTGTTAGTCAACATATTCCCTAAAATTAAAAAGATGTATTGTGATAATGAAAGATCATTTAATTCAGCCACAATCAGAGACTACTTGAAAAACAATTTCCACATAGAGGTAGTGAATTCCCCACCGTTGCATAGTATCTCAAATGGTCAGGTGGAAAGGTTCCACAGCACACTTGGGGAGATAGCTAGATGTCTGAGACTTGAGCGGGGAATCGAGGAAACTGAGGATCTTATTTAATTGGCCACAGTGGAATATAATAAAACGATACATTCTGTGAAAAACCGCAAACCTTATGACGTTTTCCACTCTATGTAATCAGAGTCTAGTGAGGTAGCCGTTCGAGTAAGGAAAGCGCAACAGTCCACCCTCGAGTATCATAATGTTGGGCAAGTTCCAAAAACTTATAACGTAGGTGATAAGGTTCTCATCAGGTCTAACCGTCGCCTGGGAAACAAACTAACCCCATTATATGTAGAGGGTGTAATCGTGGAAGATCTAGGCACCACTGTGAGAATTTAAGGAAGGGTAGTTCATAAGGACAATTTAAGATAGGTTAATTGCGGTCATAAGCAACAAGCAAATTGACACCGAGCTTCTCCATGGAGCTTTTTATCAAAAAATAGAGTTTTTGAAAACAGTTGGAGTACATTGTTTTTTCCTTAATACACAATACATTGAACTTTTAGGTCAATTCTTGACAATCGCGAAATAAAAAAGTAACAGAAAATGTGCAATTACATTGCGTTTCAACAAACAAATCAATATGCCAAGAACAAGCGAAAAAATTAAACTGATTGAATTAACTGCAGAAATTGCAGTAAATCATTTGATATTTTTGGGAATTTGTGATTACCTCTGCCATCCCTTTTTTTCACTTTTACCATATGATCGGGCAGATTTGCCAATCTATAACAAAAATATCATTTGTGTCAAAAAAACTACGTGTCGCTTTTTGTATGGAGAAAACGCCTCTCAGTAAACGACGTACTCGAAAAACGACGTGAACGCCCCTAGTGTTTTGCAGTGTAAATGTTGCTTAAGAAATAATAAAATATGAAAGTGTGCTTATTTTCAAGAAGTATAATACGGCAACGCTATGCTAAGAAATATTGAATGGTCATGTGCATTGTGCGTATCTAAACTACCAAAAACTTCATGCAGTTAGTTCATCAACTACCTAAACCTAAATGGCTCTCACATCGTCGTTTTTTCATATCGCGGTGGTGCGTGTGTGAGTGAGTGCGTTACAGTTTTTACGCGTGTTGTGTTTTAATTAGTATATTTTTTAATTCTTATTAATAAATGGTGCTAAAAACGGATTACTTTATGCAAATGGCCTTATAAAGGTGTGGAAACAAAATCATTTGTTATAAGTTACTGCAAGCTATCTCAAAATTATTGAAACATTCTTGCATCCATGTGTATGTACATTGCACATAAGCGTATGGGAAAGTGCGTTGGTGTGCTCCATCCAACCAGCAGAAGTAACAGCAGTTATATCGTTGTGTATTGTTTGCTTATTTTCAATAGGGTAGCGCATTAAAGAGGGTGGAGCTTTGTATCAATATTAGGATTTATTTGTATTAAAAACAAAGGAAGAAATAATACATAAATCAACAATAAACAAAACATCATTAGTACAATTTATACACTAATTAATTGCTGCTTCTGATGCCGCTCATTATTATTATTACAAACTGATTGGACCGAACTTTAGTAAAATGCCACATTCTGTTTTTATTTTCTATGATTTCAGATTAGGGATCGACGGACAGATAACATCATTATTATATCTTATCTAGGTTCTTACATATTTATATACATGCATCCATACATACATATGTGTATATCTCATTTACTTGCCGGAAATGCGTTCTGTGTTGTTTGCTTTCTATGTTTATTTCTTGATTGAATAATTTGTATTTTTATATGTTTGTAACTTATTTTATTGTTGCCGGCATTTGAATTTTTTGTTTATAACAAATATCACGCATACATACACATAAGTATCTCTTGCTCTTTTTTATTTTGATTTTTGCCCACTTTCACTTGCTCAATTCATTTATTCGCTCTTTTTCTATTTCTTGCTTATCTTTACAGCCCATCATCACTTTAGTATTGTTGGAGAATAGAGGCACCTCTATCAATAACAAAGCAGCAATAAAATTAGCAAGATTATTGTCTGTCAGTCTGTCTATGAGTGTGATTTTTTATATAATTGCCGTCATCGCCGTTATTGTCATCTTCATTGTCTTCCTAGTCTCCTTCTTTGTTGTTCTTAACATTGATAGCTTCCTGACTGACATCATTACAAGTATTGTGAAAGTTCATTATACATATATTTAAAATTCGTTATTGCTCTGCTGTGCTCTTTCATTCTGTTTAATATCAGTCAGCATCTTAAATAAATAGAAGAGCAAATCATCGTCCAAGATCGATCAGTGGTTTGCCCTTATACGCTACTCTGATATACGAAGATTTTGCTGCTTTTTTTCATTATAATCATCATCGACATCAGTCAGTATCAAACTTTTTGAGTTTCATTATTGTGTTCTCACCATCATCAGCAGCAGTAGCTTGAACCGCAAAAAAAAAAAAAAACTTCATTTATACTCATATATCGTATTCCGTGTCTTAAATGGCTGATTTGATGCGTTTGGGTAATGTTGATGTCGTCATACAGAAAGATAAACTTGGGTCGCCGACTGGTGGCTCCGATGATGGTAATTTGGCAGCACTCGGTGGTATCAGTGGTCTTGGGGCAATGATGGCTGCCGGTGGAATTGACTTGGGTGATTTAGCACAGGAGCTTGATCAAGATGAATTCGATGGACCTCATATGATAAATGGTAAGTGAAATATATATGTCTATATATGATTTCCTTTATCTCCTGTTGGAGCATAGGTCGTCAATATATATATAAATATGTTTAAGAAGTGAGTGTGACTGGAAATGAAAGTAGCCAGCTGTGTGCCTCAGTGTTATGAGTCAGCAACGGCAACGGTTTAGTTAAAGTAAAACCAACCAATAACAATAAACAAATACATATGTATGTCTATGCGAAAGTAATACAAATTTTCTACACAAAACAAATTAGCTAAAAACCAACATTAATAGTAATATTGTAATAATAATAATAATAATAACAAACTGACTTTAACAATAGGTTTACTTAAAGATCTTTTAATATGTATGTCTTAACTTCCACCACTTCTTCCAGCTCCACATCTTTTTTGTGCTCGAAAGTATTCAATTCAATTAATTTCCATTTCCTGTTTGAGTAATGAGTTACTTACATTCGCTTGTTTCATTATGAATGATGAAATGCATGTATAAATATAATTTTATTTTGGGGACCACTGTTAGTCATGTAACAACTTTCCTGCTAAATTCAAAATTTAGTCGGTTCAAGCTTGGATTCATAGAACCTAAATCAGATTTTGTATGCCTCTATGTAGGAGTAAGTGTAATTCAGTTTAGCATAATAATACCAGATGCATTCGCATAAATATAAATGAGTACATGAGATTACAATACAATAAGAAACGATCTTCGAATAAAGTCCTGGTAAACAATGCCATTCACACTAACTGTACAGGTTTAAAGTTTTCATTGCGGACAATAACGACTTCTAGACTGTCTGTGTCTCTGACTGCGGTTTGCCGCAACACAACATTCAAATGTGTTAGTCATCATTATACTTTTGATCGTCGGTCAATGTGGGCACCGAAAATGTTGATTGCAAATGACGCAACTACTACGAATTTCAGTTGTGCATTTCGTTGCATTTAAAAGGTAACGACAAAAGCAAGTTCCAGACAAAGGCAGTAGATATTTTTTAAACAAAAAGAACTAATATACACTTGCATAAATACATTCCGCGTCAAAGTGATCGCACGAACACGAGAGCTTCCTTGAGAGTCCTCTTATAAGAAAACATGACACTGCGAAAAATTATAGCAAAATGTTGCTGTAAGTTGCATATTGTTGGATTTTATTAATGATAAATATATACAACCGCTTACTTGAATATCACCCCCTAGATAACTATTTTTAAAACCTCATATTTTCCGATACAGAGATGGTAGAGACTCAATGTTTTTTACATTTAATTATGTATTTAATGTATCAAAATATATTAAATAAGTACTTCGGTTGAAATCGAAATCAACTAAAAAACATAAAAAAAAAACTAACGGTACCCCTCCTAGTGGTCCGAGGGTCTTGAAATTTTCATGGTTCGTGGATATGGGTCAAATCTTATAATGTCGAAATTAGTCGCTAGTACAAAAAACAAAAAAAAAAAATCGAATAAGAATTTCATTGTGATCCCGGTTTGTATGGGTTGTTTGGGGCATATACCCCCTAGTGCCTGATTCGGCTGATTCCAACAAATGTACTGCGTATGGTAAAAAAGAAAGCTCTCTAGCTCAAAAATTGAGGGACTAGTTTGCATACATACAGACGGACATGGCTATTTTAACTCGTCTCGTCGCGCTGATTAAGAATACATGTATGTACTTTATGGTGTGTGTTACAAACACCATGACACAGTTATAATACTATTCACTGCGCGAAGAGTATAAAAAGTACCTTAAATGATAGGCCACTTGAATAGAACCCCCTTCCAAAAAAACAGATTTACGTATCTTTTCATTTGTGAAATCGCTGTTATCAGTAAATATGGACTACTTAATATTACCTCTAACAGAGGCAGAAATGCTAAAATAAAAGCTTATAAGTTTATTGGCCTATATGTTGAAAAATATCATAATAGAAAGAAACCAGTAAAAAGAAGAATAACTTTGGATATGCCAAAGTTGTTATACTCTTCACGCCCCTCCTAGTGGTCTGAGGGTCTTGAAACTTTCATGGTTGGTCGTCAGAAACTTATATTGTTTAAATTTCAACGTTATAGTGCAAAAAACAAAACAATTCTTCTAATAAGGAATTTAATTTTGAACCTGGTTTGTATGGGGGAACCCTCCTAGTGGTCCGAACGGCTGATTCCGACAAGTATATAAATAATAATAATACTCAAATACTTTTGGTAATGGGAAAAAAAGTTCATTTTTTATAAAAAAATAATAATAATGTGGAAATGACGTGCAGTCGAAGAATCTTGATTTAATAGACAAAAAATTAAGATAAAACTCTACATATGCTGTTTACTATATATTTTCTGTTTAGTTAAATAAAATAAAAATTCGGAGTGATTTCTGCTGTTGCAAATAATTTGTTACTTTTAGCAAAATGCAAGCTGAATTGGAGTCATCTGACAAACGGTTTCGATGCAAGTTTTTAAAGTTATTCATTTCTGAAAATAATAACTAACAAGCATAGGTAGATTAAAATGTTGTTAAGATATCAAAAACCAGCTTCCTCACACAACTAAATATATCTAGAATTAAATCCCACGTTTCCATAAATTTGTTATGACATTTTTACTCATATTGACCGATAGTCTTTCATTTCATTCCAACTTAATTCGATAAATTTCTGAACCCAGACTAGACTGAAAGTCAATTAGCTTCATTTCAATTTCTTCAATCTCCAATCAATCAAATTTAGACAAGTTTAATTTATCCACTGAAGTCATTCAGGAGATACAATAAATTTAAGTGTTTCCGATAATTCTTGAACTACTGTGGAATTTAAGAATCGGATGTCCTATGTGTGTTTGAAATGTACTGAGAAAACCCATTCTTTTTGCCTACCATACTTAAAACGGCAACAATTTTACTTAGATCAATTTCTTTCTCAGCAAGTGAATTTTTAACAGCAGTACCCTTAGTAGTTGGCAGCGATGTTAACGAAATTAGTTTTTCTTTGACGTCATTAGCTACACAATATCGAGCAGAACCCGCTAAACGAACAGATTTAGTTACATCAGTACTATCGTCAAGACATAGCGAAGATTCATAAATTATTGGCGTGCCCGAATTTTTTCGCCATCCCTTATCTATTACAATATGAAAAATTCCTAGAAATAAGGAATCCAGTTACCAGAACGTTTTCAAGTCATTTGACGAAAATGTAAACAATTCGCTTTAATTCCAGTCATCCATATCAGCAAATCTTCCCGATTCAAGTCATCAGCAAATCCTTTGAATTCAAGACATTTTTATCAGCAAGTCATACAATTCGCGCATATGTTCTAATATTTATGGGATGAAATCGGTTGTCGGGCAGTGTACGAGTATACTACTACTATTAATTCGTACACCTAAGATTTTTTCACAAATCCAATTTTTAAGTTTTTTAAACAATTATTGGAATAATTAAACTAAATAAAATTTATACTTGTTGGAAAGGTTGTTAAATCTACTTTTATAAAAACATTTTTAAAAATTTAATTAGCATGTTTTTTATTAAGTAGCATTTTTATTAGACTTTTTTTAGGGTTCCGTCCCCATAGGGAGCTAACGGGACCCGATCACTAAGCTTACGATGTCCGTCCGTCTCCTGCTCTATCTCATGAACCGTAATAGGTGGAGAGTTGAAATTTTTACAGAGTGTGTAATTCACTTGTGTGTAGAACGACAAATACACATTTTTAGAAGCATTCTTCTTTAATTTAACCTTTTGTATAACAAATTTTTGTTTTTTGTAGTATACTTTTAGGCTGTTAAATATGCGCATAATTTAATATTTTAAGCAAAAAAATCTTGTACGATGGTACGGAACCCTCCGTGTGCGAGTCCGACTCACACTTGGCTGATTTTTTTTTTTGTTTTTTGTACTATTGAACTGAAATTTCGACACCATAATAGTGTAGTTAGACTGAAGAAAAAATTGTTTTTTTAAACAGTTTTAAAAACTGCTTATTTTTACAACAACCACTGGATAAAGTCATGGTGTAAGAAATAGAGGTGATGCAAATTTAGCCTGTTACGCTCTCAAAAATTGCTCTCTCTCAACTTTTACTAAATAAGGATTATCTGTGTACTAAAACGATAAAAACACGCATTTAGTGTTGAACATAACGTGATAATGTAAAAATTAGTGTTATAATGTCAATTGTTTGCGCTTTGATCAGCTGTGTTGGTGACGATAAAATCGTGTTTAAAATAATATTATTAAAATATAATAGCGAGAAACCAATGTAGCACATACAATGAATATAAATTTAATAAAATAATAAATTAAAAAACCAAACAGCAATTTTCATATTTTCCATATAATTTTCAGGCAGTTAAATATGCATATTATCACATATGTAAACAATGAACATATGATAGTGCTGTGCAGCGTAATCAAGGGTTTTTGTTGTAGAAATCGAAGAAGTTTTTAAACTGTTGAAAAAAATTAACTACTTTTTAGACAACTGTCGACTGGTCGCCTCGCAGCAGTGTTGGGAAATTTCTGCCTTTTTAGTTCATTTTTCTCGTTTTTCGTTGCGCAGTAAACATAAAAGAGTTTATCATTGCACAAAACAGTTTGAAGTAAATTTTAAATTGTAATTTTATTTTTAAATTTCAATAAAAGAAGTAGCAGGAATGAAAAAGGAAGCTGCAAGAATTATTAGCATACACTGCGAATTGTTCTTAATCATTTATTTTTCACACAATTTCCATTTTAATTTCTCACAATTGATCACAACGTTCTATTTGTATGTGTAACCAAAACAAAAAACATCTGACTGCATTAAAAAAAAACAGTGTAAACACCTAGTTTTGAAACACCTAATTTTAAGCAGTGTAACGACACTGTAAGAGTATTATGCTACGGTCACACGATATGACAACCTGTCACTTTTTTCGTCATAATTTGTTCCAAAAGTTATCATATCGTGTGAACACCATATTTCAGCAGTCATATGTATGGCAACATGCTTAATGTTGCTATATGTCGTTACGTATTTGCACGAATTGTCATATCGTGTGAACATGACATACTCTACATCTCTTTCATATCTGTCCTAATTTGTACAAATGTCCCAAAAGAGTGTTCACACGAAATTGGAATTTCAATTATGTATTGTCATAATCCATATATGTATGCTTGCCAACTTATTTAGTGGTATAATCAAAAGTCAGATTTGGAAGAGAAACGATAAATACATAGTCACAAATACTGGGACAACCCCAAATATAAACAATGTGAATAACATATCAGCAGAAGTAAGCCAACGGATTTTAGCCGCTAACAAATGTTACTATGCCCTAAGCAAACACCTAAAGCGTCGCACACTCGATAGATCAGTCAAAATCTTAATCTACCATACTCTGATTGCACCGGTGCCAGCATACGCTAGTGAAACTTGAACATTGAGCAAAACTGAAGAAAGAAAATTAAACATCTTCGAACGAAAGGTACTGTGCAGAATTTTTGGAGCTGTTTGCGATGATGGTGTATGGAGGAAGCGGTTTAACCACGAACTACAAACTTTGTATGGACATCCCGACATTTTAACAACAATTAAATTGAACAGACTACGGTGGGCCGGCCATAATATAAGGGCTGAAGACAGTTATCCACATAAACAAATTCTACTGGGCAGATGCCGAAATAGCAGAAGCAGAGGGAGCCCTAAACTTAGATGGATAGATGGTGTGGACCAGGACGCTGAAGTTCTGGGACTACGATGCTGGAGAACTCACGCGAGGGACAATATTAACTGGAGGCACAAATTACAGCAAGCGAAGACCCGTACCGAGTTGTTGACCTGATGATGATGATGATTTATAAATTATTTAATATTTCAAGTATAATTGCGTTTTAACAAAATCTGAAATTGAATATACCCTAAGTTAGCAAGCCTGCGCATGTGTTTCTTTACAATTTACTTGAAATTGAACTTCCGGTATGATGATAGAAATGGTATTATGCGGAATGCGTAATAAATATTGCAGGGATCGATAATTGTCACCACTAGCCAAGAAGCGAAGCGTTAATATCAACCTATTATTAGTTGAAATGCAGCGGCACATCTTTGCAATGATCGGTGATACCAACGAAAGTAGATGATCCAACTGGTCACTTATCATGCGAAGTTAAAAAGTTACAACACAACGACGGTTCCTCCGTTCTCAATGCACGATACTGTTTTGTACAAAATCTTTCGCGATCACGGCGAATGACCCATTCTTTACTCCATGTTCTTCGCTTCTTTGATGATCTGCCTTCTTGCTCCTGTTTGTTGCTGTCTTCAAAAATGTATGTCTCCAAAAATTTTTTTAGTTGTTTAAAATAATTAATTTATTGTCTATCTTCATCATTGCACTATATTAATTCAAATAAATTAAACAAAAAAATTACGATAAGTAAATAATTCAAACAAAAATTCAAAAGTCCTACGTATTTCGGTCAATAAGTATATCCAAATCTGTGGCAAATGTGTAATATGGATAAAACAATCATATCGTTTGAACACCCTTCATACGCAATGAAGACAAATGACAAAAATTTATTTTAGTACATTTGGCACCTCTCAAAAATTTACATTTTTGAGACAAAGTTGTCATATCGTTTGAACACCCAACATGTGACATAGGTACATATTGCCATTTGTACTTAATTTGACAAGCTCTCTATGCCCACATATATTTGACAGGTTGTCATATCGTGTGACCATAACATTTAACATTTTACACAAAATGGACAATATATTAAAACATAGATTTGTGACATAGGCTACTTCGAGTTGTTGACACAAATATATTTTGACGAAAGTAATTCTTAGTAGAAGTTGACAACACAAATATAAATTCTGTAATTGAATTAATCGCGACAAGCTTTATATTATATACCAACCTCTTAGTTCCCTGGGCCACATAGGAAGAATCCGCTGTTAGTTGGGCAGTTAGTGGTGAGCACAAAAATAAAAAAAAATAAACAAATAAAAGACTAACTTTGGCTATGCCGAAGTTGTAATACTCTTCACGCCCTTTAAGTAGTCTTGAAATTTAGAAGGTTGGTGGAAAAAGAGCAGTATCGTTCGGTAATTTGCTTTTTGTTTTAGGATGGGAAAAATGCGAGGAGAAAATAAAAAAAATAAAAAGCATCCAACTTTGCTTTTCTCTTTGCATTTTTTCCCATCCTAAAACAAAAAGCGAATTACCGAACGATACTGCTCTTCTTTCATCTTAGCGAAAATCACGAAACACGTCTTACTCGAATGGCTGCCAAATCCAAACTTACCTATCAATCAGTCTGAAATTTGTTTTGCCGTAGTTTGATAGATGGCAGCACACGATGATAACGCCAACTTCCCTCAGGAACGCCCTCTGTCGTCAAACACGAGTACTTATTGAACTGTCCTCGTATTTCACAGTTTATTTCCTTCTTTTCAGAGCTTTTAAATAAAAGTATGTTCTTTAGGGTTCCGTACCCATAGGGAGCTAACGGGACCCTATTACTAAGCTTACACTGTCCGTCCGTCCGTCTCCTGCTCTATCTCATGAACCGTAATTGGTAAAGAGTTGAAATTTTCACAGAGTGTGTAATTCACTTGTGTGTAGAACGACAAATACTAAAAATACACATTTGTAGAAACATTGTTCTTTAATTTAATCTTTTTTTTTTTTTTTTTTTTTTTTAGTATACTTTTAAGCTGTTAATTGTAGCATACTTTTAGGCTGTTAAATATGCACATAAATTAATATTTTAAGAAAAAAAATTTGTACGATGGTACGTGTGCGAGTCCGACTCACACTTCGCTGATTTTTATAAATATTTAGTATTTGTAAAATGCAAAATGGTTTGTAAAATTTTTTAATAAAAAAAGATCTCAAAAAATGTGTTTGCGAAATAGCAAAACGAAATAAGTGGAAAAAAAGTGTATTTTCTTTCATTGTTGTTGTTTAACGTCAGTTTAGGGAGTCGGAGGGAGAGAGAGAGATAGGGTGCACAACAACGCAGCAAGTCGACTGAAGCGTACACACAACAAGTGCATACATACACTCAAAAACACTGCAGAAGTTTGCAAGCTCTGAAAAAAACTGAATACGCATAGTTACGACAAAGTAGCTGAGCTGATTGTGGAAATTCATTCTCAATTTAATTTAAAGCTCACAAAAATCGTAAAGACTGTTACCGATAATGGAACAAATATGGTCAAGACTTTCAAAACATATGGAAAATTTTCAGATACAGGAACAAGTGAAAGAGATTCAGCTCTTATTCATAATATTGAAGTTATGCTTACTAATATTGACGGTGATGATAATGTGTTAACTTTAATACAATTTCCGGAGCCATCTAAAGAATTTGAAGAGTTGCAACTGCCTAATCAGCTCAAAACGAGCTAGTTCCTTCTCATTTCCCTCAATGTTCCTATGGCCGGGAACCCATAAGAGAGTGCTCTTAAGCTCAGCTTATCGTTGAAATCGTTTGTGTACTTCCAGCATAACTGAGTACCATTAAATTTCTTACTAAATTTTCGGAACCAGACACAAACTGAATGAATTCAAAATCATTTGAGAGAGCAATGCCATTGTAAACGATCGCCACTCAAAACGATTGGAACAAGAAGAGTGTGTAAAAGAAGCGAAAGAAACAAGAAAATAATGTATTACATTCAGTCGAGTTTTAGAGCTATTGTGATTTTGTTTTTATGAATGGTGAATCATCAAAGACTATGAAATATGTAAAACAGACTGTACAATCCTCTCATCAAGCTTAAGGCCATCGTAGCTATAGCTAGGGCCTTTTTTTAAAATACTTCTTGCGACTACCCCACTCTCGTGAGATATCGCAACGTCCCTCTCAGCAACCAAAGCCAACCACACACACACGTAATTTATATATAAAAAAATAGGGGGGAAAAATAAAAATGTAAAAGGTAAACTATGTTAGATCCACTGGTCTATTTCTTTTTAACACAATTCGCGTTAAGATTTACTCGAAGCATTTAAGATTGTTGTATCTGGATTATGTTCATATTCGTTTTCTTGGCAGTGCCCCATGGTTGAATGCCGTACGTCCATTGACAGTTTCGATTTGCTGTTGAACAGTGAGTATAGTATAAGTATAAGCTGGTCTTTCTTCTTTTGGATGTGATACTACCAAGTCAGTTTACTGTCAATTTGCAAGCTCAGGTACTTTGCTACATTACTTAGCAGTACCTTTTATTTTTAGTTGTATTGGTTGATAAGTTGTCCGCGTCGTTTCAATTCATTGACTTTAATTTTCCATTTATGAAACCAAGAGCATATTTCGTCCAAAATGTCTTGTAGCTTAGTTGTAGCTACAGCTAAATTATTGTGCGAGTACATTAGTACTGTATTGTCAGCGAAGGTGGGCACCATTGACGAACTGTCTTCTGGAGTTGGGATGTCAGATGTATGTAGGGTATACAGCATAGGTCCAAGGACGCTTCCCTGCGGGACTCCTGTTTTTATCTTAGTGTGGAAGTTTCGTCTTTAAATCTGACTTAGAAATAACGAGTGTCAAGGTAACTTTTGATGATTTCACATAGGCCGTCATGCCAGACTTTGTCGAAGGCTTATTCTATATCCAGAAACACACTCAATACTTTTTTCATCAAGATCCCTTGAGATTTTGTGAGTTATTCTGTGAATTTGCTGAATTGTAGAGTGACTTTGTCTGAATCCGAATTGGTGGTCAGGTATGATTTTGTTCACGTCCAGAATTGGTTGAATTCTGTGTAGGAGAAGTCGTTCAAATACTTTTGATAATGAGGGTAATAGTCTGATTGATCTGTTCGATGACGTCATGGTCTAATTTTAGTATCTTAGTCTTAATATCACATTAAAAAGGTTTCTAATATAGATTATTGCCTTCGTAGGAATATTGTTCATAATAGCCAGCAAGCAGTGAAGCTTTGTCTGGGTTAGTCTAGCCCAAGTTTCTTCCGACATTTTGTGTGGCGGCTGGTGGATGGTACGATTCGATAGGTGTTTAGCGGCTTTCCACAAAGAGAAATTAGTGTCGGACGTCAGAAATAGTGACTTTAAGTAGCAAATTGCTCATTTTTGAACTTTCTTAGACTGGTTTTCAGGTCTTTGATTGCTTTATTTAGCTGTGCTTTGTCATTTGGAGCCTCGTCCTTTGCCAGATTCTACGTAGTTTGTTTTTGTTCTCGATGATGCTTTTAATTGAGCAAGAGATTTTTATCTCTTTAAGTTTCCCTTTGTTGGCTTTAGTTCAGGTGTTGCTCTATGTGCTGCTTCGTTTATGTTGTCATTCAAATATATTACTGCTTTTTGAATATCGTCCTGTTCCTTAAAAAGTACATTTATAGAGAGATTAATGTCAATAAATTCCCTGTATCCATCCCAGTCAGTTCTTCTATTGTACATTTTGCAAGCGGGTCGAACCGTTTTTTTTTGCGCAACTATATTCATTTTGAATTGGAGAATAGTCTGAAGAAAGTTCAAGTCGGGAGTCAATTTGAAAATGTGTTATATTCATGTTTTTTAATATACAAAAATCAATTAGATCCGGTATCTTAGTCCCGTCGGTTGGCCAATGTGTGGGTTCGCCAGTGCTTAAATGCTTCCCTCCAATCATATGAATTGCACTTAGTAAATTTTTCCCCTTAGTGTTTGTCAGTCTAGATCCCCAGTTTACATGTTTGGAATTGTAATTTCCTGCTGCGATAAACCTTGGGCCAAGTTCTTTAAAGTAGTCTTTAAATTGATCTGATGAGATTGTGTGTCTACGTGGGCAATAGTTTCTATTGTAAATGGACCATATTTGTCATCCAATAGCAATTTGGTCGACTGTAAATGAGCGTGTTGGTAGCTCTCAAGATTAACGTGGCGTATATTCATTTTAATAATAATAGCAGAGCCACCATGACCTGAACCAGTCGGGTGGTTTGTTTTATATATTTTATACCCGGGAACGCTTAAATCGTGATTATTTGTGCACTGAGTTTCAGAGATAAGTGCTATATCAATTAAATTTTCTTTTAGTAATAGTTGAAGCTCTAAAATATGTTTGTGTAGTCCATTCGCGTTCCAAGCAATTATTCTTAACTTATTGTCCATTTTGTTTTTAAGCTTAGTAACCAGGATTGTTATTAGGTTTATCATGTTAGTCACCTGTTGAAAATATGTTGGAAATATAAAATATTTTATAAAAAAAAATCTTTTACAAAAATGAAAACAGGTGTTTTTTAGTGGTTCTTCCAGTAATTCTGACTATTTAAAATTTGTTTTCTGAATTTGATTCTTTCCTCAAAGTTGACAAGCCTGATTTTATCTTATATGTATTTGCGAATGTATGCACAATATTTTTGAAAATCAATAATTTTTCACAAAATATGATCACGCAACACATTTTTTCCCGTAATTTTCTTCATCTTCCAATATTTCCGCGAGCAATCAACAAGACACAAGATTATCCATTGTACAGAGATTAATAACAGTGCACAGAAATTAACATTTTTTTCACAAATTAAAACCTCCTCAGCAAATGATGATAAATTGTTTGCATAAGAGCTTTTCTTGTCACCGAAAAAAACCATTAACAGCCAGTTGTATGTATGTTACGCGTTAACATATAAACAATTTTTTGTCATCGCTTAGGTCGGTTCAATTCGGCACCGCTTGGTTTGAATGAGAACATGGAACATTCTCTCAGCTACATTCAGACATTAGAATTCAGTTGAATGAATTCGGATGTCAAATTCATTCATTTGAGCATGAATACAAAAATGCCCTTTTGAATCAATTCTTACAGATGACTAGTAGCTATCTTACGACCTTCCGGTACGATATTTTCCAGCCGACATGCCTCTCTAATAGCCAGAACGTCTACCTGAAAGACCGTGGCCTCTCTTAGGGAAGCGAAAGGAGTAGTCTAAGTTTAATTGTGATGAGTACACCCCTGCATCTACACCACATTCCATCTTTGAACCATCCGTAGAGATTGGAAAGACAAAATCACTCTGAAAACTATTTTCTTTCCAGGAAGTAGGTAGGAAGTTTTACCTTGAAGTTGCTCTCAAAGCTATTATGTGCCACTATAACTGTATATAAATTGAACAAAGTTCTGAAGTAAAGATAAGTAAACGCAACAGAATTTTGACAAAATTTGGCACAATTCAACTCTAGATATTGAACAATAAGTTACTACTTAAACCGGTACAACCGGGAATCTGATTTAAAAAATGCAAATTGAAGGAAATGTTGGCGTCGAATGTCATTTCACAAGACGAAGAAAAAATATTTTGACGGCTTACTATTACTACAATATTAAAAAGAAATCAGTTATTCTATCAAGAGACGTTTTATAATTTCTCATTTTTAAATCTTTAAAAAGATTTTTTTTTTTCAAAATGCGCGTATCAAAATTTTGAAACTGATTTATGCCCGATTCACACTGCTTCAAAATTGTTGCTTTTCCAGCGAACGTTCACACAGTGGTTTCGCTTCAAAAAACAGCTATTTTTTGTTTTGGTTATACATACAAATGGAATGTTGTGGCTAATTGTGATAATTAAAATGGACATTTTGTGAAAAATATATGATTGAGAACAAATCACAGTGTATGCAGATAATTTTTGCAGTTGCCTTTTCCATTCCTGCTACTTATTTTATTAATATTTGAAAAATAAAATTATAATTTAAAATGTTCTTTTTTGCTTTCACTTTTGCAGCAGAAAAAATGTTGCTTCAAAACAACCATAAAATTCTGTCATTTGTCTGTTGTTGTTGTAGAAATTAAGCAACTTTTTGAGCTGCTAACAAAAAAAAAAAGTTTGCTTCTGCTCAGTCTGAATCGGGCATTAGTCAGCGTAGGAATCAACCAAGTCTAATAACCAAATTTAAACTTATTAGCTCTTTGAGAGAACAAACTTAATACATATGCTCTTTTAATATTTTTTAATTGACAGGGTATAAAAACCCATTTTTTTTTGGAAACCTGTTTGGTATAAATAACAAGATGGAACCTTCCTTATATTGCTCCAATCACGATCATGGGGTTACATGCCCATGCAAGGCGTTGGCGCTATAAGAGTACTTGGACATATTAAGAAAGAAATTAGTGACCAGTGCCCAAAAGTTTAGGATCGATGATCCTACATGGACAAAATCCCAAATATAACATCTTGTTATGTAAATTATTACTAATAATTATTTTATTTTTATTTATTAAAATTAATTATAATACACTTAAAAAAATATAATAGTACAATTAATTATTATTATTAATAGCACTTACATCGAGGTCTTCAGCACTACTTATAAAGCATTTACTATCAGACTTGCCAAATTAAGGGTATTTTCAAAAGACAGAATCAGAAGAAATCGCAATTATATTTGAAATATTAAATAATTTATAAATAAAGTATATTACAAAACGTAAATTGGTTTGTTTTTAAGGGGTTTTCCCAGTAATTGTGACTAGTTGTTGGCAACCCTGTTTACTATCAACAATTTTTTTTTTTTTTTTTTATTACTAGATGAATTGGATTTTTTAATCAAGTTGTATAATTTGTTTATATTAGCGGAGGAGACTGTAGAAGGTGTTGAGTCTGAGAAATATGTTTTCCTGGTACTCTCCAGGTTTGGGCACGTATCTAGAATGTGCGTGGTTGATAAATATTTTTCTTATAAAGGACAAGGAGGTTTGGAGTCCCCTGTTAGCAGGTGGGCATGAGATATGCTGCTGTGAACAATGCGAAGGCGGACAAATATGCGGCATTTTGCTCGAGAGCAGTTTGCAGGGTAGCGGAACTTAGCCAGATTTGGGTTAAAGTCCGTATATTTATGTTGAAAGGATGCCCAGTTGTTAACTATCTGCCCGCGAAGGTAGGGGTAGATAGCTTTTTTTATATCCTTTTCTGCGGAGGGAATGACTGTGACGGTGGAATACATAGCCATAGATTTTGCTGCAGCATCAGCCAGGTCGTTCCCGGTTATACCTTTGTGGGTGGGAACCCAAAAAAGGTGAAGTTTGGCTGGAGTTTTTATTAACGCGTCACGTATAAAGGAAATTGTTGAATCCAAATTCCCAATATTGATTATGGCTTCCACTGTAGGCAAACTGTCGGTGCATATGGCGAATTTACCAGTTTTACTTTGTGCGTAGTTAATTGCTTTTTAGATGGCTACTGCTTCGGCAGAGAATATAGAGCAGTATTCTGGAAGTCGTCCTGCTGCTACGATTAGGCCTCTCCGGTCCACACATGCAAAAGCTTTTGGTTCTGTCAGTGAACAGCCATGTTCGAGTTTTATAGAAAGCTTTAGCCGACTCTTCTGCAAGTAGTTTGCGGAAAGCATCGCCGCTGGTGTTATTGTTTGGGAACTCCCGTAGGGAAGTGTTTGTGGATGATAGACGTAAAAGCCACGGTGCGATTTTTGACTTTCTCGTAACTGGTGGTGGTTGAATATCAAGTTCTTTGGAGAGAGAGGCGCATTGCCGCAATGTGGAGAGGCACTTGTATTTTTTCGTCTGGTTGATCGCTTTACGCATATCGTTTTGAAGGAGTTGGTTCGGTGAGCAAAATAGTTTTGCTGTCGCTTCGGCGATTATGTCTTAAATGGACGGCAAACCAGCTTTAGCCAAAATGTATTTTATTGGTGATGTTGGGAAAGCGCTCATGCTTCGACGAACTGATGTATGATAGGCAGGTTTGAGCAACCTAATATGTGATTTTGCGCACCAACCAAATATCGGAAGTGCGTATTGTGGAGAGTACCAGGGCCCTTGTGACATCAATAAGAGTATTTACATTAACTACACGGCCCGGCCAACTTCATTGTGCGGCCGACACAATCGACCGCATTCTAGAAAAAAACAAATGTTTTTTTAAGTGCTAATCACTTCTCTGTAAACAATCTTCTTTGTGGAAACTCTACTGTCACGTGATAAATGGCCCTGATCTGATGTCTCATAAATATAAAATCACGATTCATTGAATGATCGAACTCTACTGGCGGCAACATACAATTGTCCGTGACTAAACACAGGCTGTCTCAAAAAATTTCCAACTTTTTGAAACGTTTGACCTTGGGATTTGTTTATAGTCATCGCAAAATGTCAGTAGATAAAATAGTTTCCGGAATATTTCCAAATATATCATTGATGGTGTTTACAAGTTCACATTAAATTATTCGGTATTTCAACGATATTCGAACCGAACTGAGGAAAAGCTTCCATTTCACCGTTACCAAGTGATATAAGAAACTGAATTGAGTTTCATGAGGAAGGGCCCTCATATTTCGAGTTAAAGTTACATGATGAAAGTTTCGAAATTCAGACCACGATGTAATACTATTTTCTATGAGGGTAACACGTGAACCATGAGGAACAACTGGCAGGATTTATCTAAAATCACCGCATAACAAAATTGTTTTCCCCCCATTTCTCTCTATTCTCTCCCAAACTCAAGTCCCTCAGCAATCTAACAATTAATTTCATAGCATAAAGAGGACACATTGAAATTTCGTCGATTTATATATTATAATCAGTGACGCAGAATTGAGAAATCTACTTCGACTACTGTTAGGAATGATATTTGAAACTGAATTTTCTAATAATGGAATTGGCAATTTGAACACATTGTGTAAGGTCCTCCCACCGATCAAGAGAGTTAAAGCGATACCATTGAAAGCTGTGGGTATACAACGAAGATTTAATGAATTTAATTTACGAATGATTGCTGTTTGGACATAAGTTTTCCCACATCCTACGTGAGCCGTTAAACAAAATACATGGCTACCAGTATCATGATTCAAAACTTCTCGTAAAACACCTTTCAATTGATATATTTCTTTAAAAAATCGGTTCAGTGGTTTAAGAAGGAAAAGATTCACAAATCAATGTTTGCCGTTTAATTATATAGATATTTTTACACAAAACATATAAATTTTTGCTGGAATAAAAACAAAACAAAAAACTAACAGTCTACGAAACTCGTAAACGACGCGATCATGCCCATTCACACACTCACACCTACGCCTTAACTTATGTCTGCTTTGACTATTTCATTCTTGCATTCTTTTATTCTTCATTTGCGAAATATTTTGTATAGTACATCTCTGCTTGTATACAACGAAAATAGAACAACAACAATAACACAACTACACGCAACTGATAAGCGTACTGCTATCGAACAGAAGAGAGAAGAGAGAGGCACACAAAGCTCTCTATTCTCTCATTCTACTGCATTCACAACATCAACGGCCGTGTGTTGTTGTTGGAAAGAGGTTATCTTTAACACCTTTTTAATAAAATACCAGGGTTTCAAATCTATCGAAAAACACGTTTTAATTGGTATATCTCTTTAAAAAATCGGTTCAATGTTTGCCGTTTAATTATATATGTAGATTAGAGAGTGCTTAGAAGTAAGATACTTTATAACAATTTAATTTTTCAAGTCTGTCTCTTAACTATAAAGAGTGCTTTCTAAATGTCATTCTGTTGTCAAAATAAACGCCAAGAGCTTCGACGAACTCTATGTCAAAATTATTAAAGTTCAAACAAGGATATGTACAGCGAATTTATCTACAGATATGAAGGATCTTACATTTGTTAGGGGAAAGGGTTGAACCAGAGCCCAGTCCCCATTTATTTATATCATCTAATATATTATAAAAAAGGTTGTTAAGCTTAACAAGATCTTTATTTTTGCTTACAATTATGGCATCATCTGCGTACATGATTAGCTTGATATGTTTATGTTTCAAAAAATTTTATTAATTTGATCAAAAGTAATGATAAATAAAACTACTGATAACGGTGATCCTTGAGGGATGCCGTTATATATATTATGGTAGTCGGAGAGTAAGTTATTTATCGTAGCTCGAAAGGATCGCCGGGTCATAAAAGCCTTCATAAAATTAAAGATTTTCATATCCACCCCCATGTTACCAGCTGTTGAAGAACAGTATGAACGCCCACGCGTTCAAACGCTTTTTCGAAATCAGTCGACAGTAAGGTGACTTGATTTGTAGTCAAAAGGGCGTCAGACACGACGACCATTCATAAGTATTTTGCTGAGGTAAGAGAGTAGTGATATCGGACGGAAACTGGAGATTTCGAAGGATGGTTTGTTGAATTTTGGAATAGGCACTACAATCGTCCATTTCCAAACATGTGGATATCGGCCTTTATTAAAAATGAAATTGTACGTTCCCAAAAACCTAGCCTTAGCAGAAGCCGCTAAGTGCTTAAGCATGTGGTATGATACACGGTCGTGTCCGGGTGTCTTGCCTTTGGATTTTTATAACGCGATTTGGAGTTCAAGATCAGTGAAATCTGATTCAAGTTGTCTGGCAGACAAGGTAAGGCTATTAGGACTATCCTTTCTTTTGTCGCTTATATTCATAGTCAGAATTGTTATCTACAGAGTATTCGGACCAATTTTTGGCAAATAGGTTTGCAATATCAAAAAGAGCAGTTACCAAACTGTTTTGGAACTTAATGCATTTTAATTGTGGGTGGGGATCCCCACAAGTGTGTTTATATTGGACCAAATTTGTTTTGTTGTAGACTGCGTTGTTATGATAGAAGTAAATGCACCTTGTGTGGGGCTTAGTCTGTGGTATGGCAATATTGGCAGCAAATCTGATCATTTTGGTAAGTTTGGCCACTTGCAGTTGAATGTCTAAATTGTGGGAATATTGCGAGTGTTGATCACAAACCGAATCAAACAGCTCCCAATTGGCTAATTCGGTTTTGTATTTTGGAGAAAATAAATTTTTTTTGGAAGTTAACCTGTTGAAGTAAGTGCGTTGTTATCGGAAAATGGTCGCTGCTATGTAGATCGGGCAGGACCTCCCATTTGCAAAGTGGGTACAACGAAGAGGAAATAAATGTAAGGTATACGTTAGTGAATGTTTTTTGGGTGGAAAAATGTGTTGCGGTGCCATCATTTAGAAGAGCTAAATTAGATGTAGCAACTGCTTCATTTATTTTTTTTCCTGCTGGAACCCCATGCAAAACACCAGGCATTAAAGTCACCTACTATCATCAATGGCGAGCTTATATTATTTATTATGAAAAGTAAATCACTACCAGAAAACGATTGATCTGGTGGAATATACCCGTTAACAATTGTTAATTTTTGGTTAAAGTTTATGGTTTAGGGGATGGTAGGAAGAAAGGTGTGCGGCAGGTGCTTTCTGATAAGAAATCCTACCCCTTGTTTTGCAGTTGAATTAACTGGTAAATTATTAAAGTAGGGTAAATGTGTTTCCTGAAGATGTTATATGTCTCGGCTATATTTATTTATTAAGATTATTAGTTTGTCGTAATTATTTATGTAGCCTTTTAGGATCCATTGAATTATAAGAAAAGCTATGATAAGTAGAAGTAAAGAGAGTTACATATATGCCTTCGGAAGAAGTAGAATGAGTAGTGTTACTAGCTTGATAATGACTCTTCGGAGTCAATTATATCAGGGATGTTTATAGCTTTCGATGTTCCGTTATCAGCATGTTTGTCTCTGATGTCAGGTTGGATTCATTTTTCGTTCTGCTTTGTAGCTGCTGTGACTGCAGCGTAGCTGCTCGGGTTGTGGTGTTTGGGAATGGATGCTTTGAAAATAATTGTAGCTTTTCGCATAGTAGTTTTTATTTTTAATATTTATTTTTATTTTTTTTTTTGCTTCAAAGCGCTGCATTGCATGTCAGAGGCAGCGTGGATTTCGGAGCAATTTACACACTGTGTACGAGTGCAATGTGTATCTTTGTGGGGTATCCACCCACACAGTTATTGCAGGCTGGTTGATTCTTGCAATGCTTTTGGGTATGCCCAGGAGTTGACAAGATTTTCACCTCATAGGGTTAAGTATATATTCTGATACCTTGACAGAGTGCCAGCATATGTCGATTTTAGAAGGGAGTTCGTATAGATTGAATGTTACGAGCATTACACCGCTGGGATGTGAAACGCCATCAGTTTGTTTAGTAAATTTGTAGATAAACCTGACCTTTTGGGAGCTGAGCTCGTTTACAATTTCTTCCTCGGAAATATTTTTTAAGTAAGGTGCATAGATGATACCTTTCACAAAATTAAGAGTTTCGTGTAATTTGCACTCTATTTCACAAATACCACCGTCTCTGAGGAGACTAGCATAAGTAAGTTCCCGTCTCTTAGATTTGAGATGCAGATTAGGTTTTTGTCAATTACCTTAAGTGCTCGGTATACTGCGAAGTAGAGTAGTCCGAAAGTGTTTTCTCGCTATTTTTTGCAGCCACAATTACATATTTGGGATTAGCACCATTGGCAACTGGAAGATCAGGAAAATCTTCGAGAACTGTGATATGTTGGCGTCTTTTTTTTTTAGGACGGACTACCGGACAGGCTGTACCTGTACCGATTGTAGCCTATGTTAGGGGCCATCTTATCAAACTAAGACTAAACTATAATTAGTTTTAATTTATACAGAGATTTATATTAAAAAGAGAGAGAACGGTATAGGAAATTGAAGTTGAAAATAAATAACTGATAGCAACCGACGTCTGCTCGCGATGAGTATTAGTCTGCGACTGATTAGTAATAATTGCAGCAGATTCCCGATGAACTTCCACCAAGATCAGTCTTGAACTCAATAGATGTAATGGGTTCATTTTTAAGGAGAAGGGAAAAAGGCAAAAATATTAAATAAGTTTAATGAAATACCTATGACTAACTCAGTGATAGCAAAAAAGTCTTCAATCTGCATCCAATAATTTTGGATATTTATTTATTTATTTTTGTGTAGTTGTATTTTCCCAAAAATTTATATGAAACTGTGTAAACGGACTAATTTATTTCATTCTACCAAGAAGATATTAATATTATTAATAATGTATATTATAAATGAATTGAAAAACAAAACTGTATATTTATTTATTTGGAAACAAGTTTTTACCGTTTTAATTTGCTGTCATAATATAGTTTTAGTTCTATTTCTCATTTTGCACACATACGTATGTGACAAACACAATACACCCTTTTACCATTTATCTATAAACGGTAGATTAAAGTTTGCATATAAAGTTTAAAGTAGTTTCTAGATATACATCAGAATTAATCGTTTTGTTCTATTGGAGCAGATCATAGAAGGCACTTCCAACCCCACCTGGAGAGTGTCTTGCCTTGGTTTGCTTTCCCCATGCTCTATATAATGTGGCTGACCCACCAAATTGTTTTTATTTAAAAACCACAATGCATATAATAAAATATAAATGTATAAAGCTTATCTTGTTTTTAGGGTTCCGTACCCAAAAGGTGCTAACGGGACTCTATTACTAAGCTTCCGCCGTCCGTTCTTCCGACTCCGTCTGTATCTCATGAACCGTAATTGATAGACAGTTGAAATTTTCAAAGAATGTGTATTTCTGTTGTCATAATAACAACAAATAATAAAACTAAAATAAAGTTAAAATACAAAAAAAAAAGACTAACTTTGGCTATGCCGAAGTTGTAATATTCTTCACGCCCCTCCTAGTAGTCCGAGGGTCTGAAATTTTCATGGTTTGTGGATATGGGTCAGGACTTGGACTTATAGTGTCCAAATTTCAGTTCAATAAGTTAAAAAAAAAACTTTCTAATAAGAACTTTAATTTAAAAGGGGGTTTGTATGGTTGTACCCCTCTTGGTTTCCCTAGGTCTTGAAATTTATATGGTTGGTGGATATGGGCCAGAAACTTATAGTTTCCAAATTTCAGTTCGATACGTCAAAAAACAAAAAACTTTTTCTAATAAAAACGTTAATTTAAAAAATCAGCCAAGTGTGAGTCGGACTCGCACACGGAGGGTTCCGTACCATCGTACAAGATTTTTTCCTTAAAATATAAAATTATGTTTATATTTAATAGCCTAAAGTATACTACAATTAACAGCTCAAAGTATACTACAAAAAACAAAAAATTGTTAAACAAAAGGTTAAATTAAAGAACAATGCTTCTAAAAATGTATATTTTTAGTATTTGTCGTTCTACACAAAAGTGAATTAGACACTTTGTGAAAATTTCAACTCTCTACCTATTACGGTTCATGAGATAGTGCAGGAGACGGACTGACGGACATTGTAAGCTTAGTAATAGGGTCCCGTTGGTTCCCTATGGGTACGAAACCCTAAAAATGGTAAACAAAAGGTTAAATTAAAGAACAATGCTTCTAAAAATGTGTATTTTTAGTATTTGTCGTTCTACACCAAAGTGAATTCCACACTCTGTTAAAATTTCAACTTTACCTATTAAGGTTCATGAGATAGAGCATGAGACGGAAGGACGGATGGAAATCGTAAGCTTAGTAATAGGGTCCCGTTAGCTCCCTATGGGTACGGAACCCTAAAAAGGGTGTTTGTATGGGAAGTACCCCCCCTTGTGGTCCGATTCGGCTGATTCCCGAACTTGATCGGCGTTTGTTTGTTCATTTTTTGAGCTAGATAGCTGAAATTTTGTACATAGGTTTGTTTTTACCAAACGCTATGGTTTGTCAACAAGATTTTGCAGAACGAAAAACGTTTAATCATTGGTGTAATATGAGTCTTCATTTATATTTCTTTGGACTTTTCTATGAGATCATTAATGCATAATATATTCTGGTATTGCATGGTTGTTAAATCTTATAAAGATACATGTATAATACTAGATGTCTAGATTACATGCAGTCTGGGCTCTCTTTAACTCTGTGTTCTTGCAATTTTTCTGCCACAAAATGATTTCTTGTTTGAGCTCGGTTTCGCTGCAATTAATGCGACCATAGAAACATACTGCAAGCGATTATTGAAATGATGCGATGAGGGAAAAACCAATGACGCGAATGTCAAATTTCACTCTGCCCGATGCTGGTGGGAGGGGAGCATACATGGTGCCCCCCTTAGACCCGCCACTGTATTCATTCAAACACTCATAAGTCTCACAGTCACAGTAGTCAGCCTTAGTTAATCAGTCAATCGTGTCCTGATTGTTTTGTGTTTTTATTTACAACTAGCTAGCCATGCCACGCGTTGCTGTGGCTCAGTGCAAATACGCAGAATAACACAACTTTTGAAGGCAGTGAAAATATTTTCAATTCATAAAGAAAAACACCTTTTAGGTTTTGTATGCTTAAAGCGCCATCTATTGGTTGCTAGCCCAACGCTATCATTGAAAATGCTCATACAAATACTCACGCATTATTTGCAAAAGCAATGAAAGCACGAACAACGAAACACACAGTCTCTCTGTCTTGGGTCAATCTCAGTGACCAGCATATACAAAAAGAAGATAACAAAGAGCGCAAAACACTTGTGCGTACTCAGAGAAGAAAAAATACAACAATAACAAAAACAACACAAAATTCAAGAAGAAGAAGAAGCAAAGGATGAACAACGAATACACAAATTTGTGAGGGTAATTTTGGGAAAACTTAATCCTAAAATAAAACATATTTAAATTTAAAAAATCAAAAAAGTAAGTATGCCACTCGATTGTTTAGGACAAAAATATTATTAAAAAACAAACAAAAATTATTAAAATTGGTTCAGTATAGATTGAGTGAAAGCGTTACATACAATGCCCATATAAGCAATTTTATATAATAGCATAGATATAGAAGTGTAGATAAGAAAATAAAGAAACGGTAGAAATAGGAACTACTCAACACACGTTTTATCAATATAATACAATACAAATTTATTATGAAGTTATGTATGGAATGTTGTGTGCGAAATATTAAAGCCGGATGAAACTTCAGTGGCTGGTTTCGATTTCTATCTATATATGTACATACATATATATATACTATAAAAAAAATAATAGAAACGACTTATTTTGTCAATAATATAAACATTTTCTTCTATGAATTTAATTATATTTTAAATGTTATAATTTTTATTAATGAGGTACGTTTTAAATAAAAAAAAAAATTGACTTTTCTCAAAATTCATATAACAAAAAAAAAAAAAAAAAAATAAATTAAGTTCATTTATTAGCCATGGAAAAAAAAGAAACGCAATTAAATTTTGTCACAATTTTATATTAAAATATTCCATACTACGTTTTTTGTTGTTTTCCCAAAACCTTAACCTAATTTCCATTTGGATCTCGGTTTGTATGGGGGTACCCTAGTGGTCCGATTCGGCTGATTCCCACAAATGTATAGTAAAAAAGCTCCGTGCAATTTTAGCTCTTTAGATAAAAAACTGAGGGAATAGTTTGCATAAATACAGATGGACAAACAGATAGACGGACATGGCAAGATCAACTCGTCTTGTCGCGCTGATCAAAATATATATACTTTATGGGGTCTCCGACGTCTCCTTCTGTGTGTTACAAACTTCATGACAAACTTATAATACTATTCACTGCGTAAAAAGTATAATAGAATAAATGACAATATTATGAAATATGATGGGGGAAATTTATTTGCAACAGTGCAAGCTATGACCGCTTACACATTTGGGTAAGGGTGTGCCTCTTTCATCGTTCATTCTTCTTTGTGCTTGGGTGATTGCTTGCACACTAGTGTGGGTAACGCAAAGCAAATGTTTTAGCATTCCTCTTTGTTTATGTTTATTTGTAATTTAGTATAGTCGAAATGAGATGATTTGAGGAAAGGTAAAACACGATAAAAATTGGAGTGCAGTTAATAATTAATCGAAAAAACAATTAATGATTGAAAATCATAATTAACAAATTTTATCATTAATCGTTTGTTTAATTAATTTTTCGCCAACACTCCAAACAACATATATCACCTTTTTAATTTAATTTGCAACCTCCTTTACTCAACACAACTCAAACGAAATAAACAAACAAACAAATGCCGTCGGCTTCACAAAATTCAAACGAAGTTAGACAAAAATTGATAACCGCAAGCCAAACGAAATAAAAAAAAAAAAACGAAAAAGGCGAAAGAAGAAAACAAAAACGTCGGCAGAACTACAACGTTACCCTGGTACATGGGTAACTGCTGCCCCCCGTTTACCGCGCGTCCCTCGTCTACAAATCACGTCACCCGAGAGAGAATTCTGTCGCAATCATCCAAATGTGTAAGCGGTCTATGTCCGTATACACAGCCATGTGTGGTCAGAAACATATAAACTACAATAATGCAAACGATATAGATAACCCAAATCAGCGACATCCAGTTCATCTAGCCTGCAGTGTGATCATGAGTCCCGTAGGCAGCGTAAGCGAAAAAGTGCAAAGACCATAAGGAATTTGATCACGGAAGTCTGGCAATTTTATTTTGTTGCTTGGATTAATACGGTGGTAAAGAATATATGCATTTGTCTCGGCCATATCGATGAAATGATAAAAAATGAGATTCATTGGATTGCGTGTCTTTAGACGAATATGATATCGCCCCATCAATCCATCCATCATATCCACTCCACCCATATGACTATTAAATTCTTTTATTATTTGTGGACAATCTACTTCGACATATTCTTTTCTCTTACGATCGTAACGGTGCTTGTTTGGAAGTGTCGGATAACTATTCTTCCAAAACGGCATGATCCCAACGTATGTCGATGCAAGTCGAACGGCTCGGTTGTCCTTCCACATAACAGTTGATATATCTACACCATATGCTGTGCCAACAAACTCAACGGCATATCCTCTATTAGCTTTCTTATACTCTTGGTCTCTTTCATTCAGCAACTAAGAATTCGAAATTCGATTAGAACGAATGGTGCCCAGACTAAAAATCCCTTTGGCACGTAGATAAATTAGAAGAGGTAGTGATGTATAGAAGTTGTTAAAACAACATGGTTTTGAAATTCAGGAACAGATTGGGTGAGACGAACAACCACGTTTGCTGTGGTGCATTGTTGTCGCCAGCTCCCATAAATATTTGAAATCTATACGAATACCCGAAGGTATCACACAGAACAAATAATTTTATACCCCACTTATGTGGCTTATTTGGTATGTACTGCCGTAGATGATGCTTCATCTTTGTTGCACAGATTTGCTCATCAACACAAAGACGTGCTGTTTTCGGTACAGAGTCAAATCTTTGGTTCAAAAATTCAGAAATAATCCTGATACGATATAAAGGGTCATAACCATCTGCCCCTCTCTTAGCACGTTGTTTTACATCAGCAAAAGATAAATATCGTTTTATGTTGTCAAATCGTCTGCAAGACTTAGTGTTTCGTATTGGTTCAAATGCATTTATTCTCCAATAATTTTCCATGTTTGGGTATCGATACAGTGACATATACAGTATAATGCCTATGAACTTGTGAATCTCTACCTCTGAAAGTGAAAACGGGGTATTGATGTTTTCTTGATGCGCGCTACGGTTTGTTTTCGCAACAATGAGGTTCACTATTTCAGTTGTTATAAAATATTTGAAGAACTGTGTTTCCAAATTCTTTATAAATTGTGGCAAAGAACTATTACCTCGAAATGCTACCTGATTGACGTGAAGTTGTAATTACTTTTTCTTCCACACAATATGTGGAAAATCTTTAGATTTGATGTCAATTTCTGTGAAATTATTATCACTGAAGCCACTGAGTTGATGTAGGGCCATCAGTTTCAATTTCTGGAAGTGGAGATCGATTTCGCTTGGATGGTTTGAAAGATGCTGATGTCGATGTGGTAGGAACAGATTCTTCTAATAATTAAGTATTGAATCTAGAACAAATAACTAGAAAATTACCTTGTTCTACAGAGGTGACATTAAAAGAAACATCAATAGCATTCAATACTGCAGAACTTGTATCGCAATGTTCCATTTCATCTAAACACTGCGATATTGCTGCGTCAGTGCTCTCTCCACATATAAAATCTTCACGTTCAAAGTCAGGTTCACAAAAGTCATCATCACTATCAAAATCATCGCCGCTTAGATCATTACCAACATACATCATATATGCTGTTATCTCTTCATCAGACAACTTAGAAACCTTAGTTTTCTTACGGTTGTCTTCTGGAGATTTTATTTTATGACATTTGCTTTCAATATAGTATATAATATTATTTTTTTATTCGTAATAGAACCATATAATATCATAATAAATAATATTTAACACCAACCGGAAAATTCTTAAGTCTTTAGAAAAATAAGAAACAAATAAATACTACAATTAAAAGTGCGCGTTTTTTCACAATAATTTATTCACTTTTTGCACTAATCAACAACATTCAACTGGCGTGTATACTCCAAAATATAAAGCGAAGAGAGCATATTAGTATGAATTTAAAGAGAACATGATCACTAAAAACTCTTATACAGCTTTTTTACCGTTACTCTCTTACTTAAATTCTGTATAGAAGCAAAAAAGCAATAACCGTCTACAGACGGTTATAACGGTTAGAGGATCAAACAGGACACCAAGGTCATTAAATGTAGAGACTCGCTAGAGTTCGACGTTATCAATCTTGTAAGTAAACAAATGAGGATATTTAGAGATATTTAGATATAAATAATTTGTTACGCACCAAGAATGTAAAGAATCAATATCCTATGTAAAGTGTATGTTACCAGTCTGTAAACTTTAGTTTATGCAGGTTTGCCAACTTAGAAGAAAATGAAAATATGTTGAAAATATAAAAAATTTTATAAAAAAAAAAATATTATACAAATATATTGAAATACTTTCAGGGCATTGCTCTCTTCATATACTAAGTTAAATGAAGTCAATCCAAGTCAAATCATGTCGATAACATATGGCAAAACGTGCTAAGAAATATGAGAAAAAAGAATCAAAATTTGTTAATATTAAATAAACAAAAAATCAAATGCACAAATAAAAAAAAGACTACCTTTGGCTATGCCGAAGTTGTAATACTCTTCACGCCCCTTCTAGTAGTCCGAGGGTCCTGAAATTTATACGGTTTGTGGATATCGGTCAGAAACTTTTAGTCTTCATATTTCAAGTTGATAGTATGGAAAAAAAAGTTTTTCTTATAAGAACTTTCATTTGGATAATTAAAAAAATTACTCTGTGGAAACAACGACTTTCAAAAGGAAATTTTAAATCTTTTGAAACCTTACATACATTTATTGAAAGCCATACAAACTATGATGAAGGAGATTTAGATCTAGGAACACTATCAGTCTCAATTCAACAACACCTTTCAGAGCTAATAAATAGTTTTAAAGACTACTTTCCAGATATTCCTTCAAAGGAAGAAATGTTTAATCTTAGTGAACAAGAAGTGGATACTATAATTGAAAATTCATGCGGCACCGATTTGAAAAAGTGTTTGAAACTGTACCTCTAATTGATTTTTGGTTGCGCTGTCAAAAGGAGTATCCAAGCGTAAGCGAAAAAGCAATACAAATTTTAATACAAAGCATCATCACCATCTCTGATGTCTACACAAATTCAAATTAAAAATGTCTTTTGTATGTCCGTCTGCTTGTGCGCTGCAGTCGACTATTGCTTGCTATCTGGTCCCCTCTATCTCTACCTTTTCGTTTGTAATCTACTATAGTTTCATTTCTTTCTTTTTTGTCAGGATGGTTTATGTTTCCCATGATACTTTTCATTGTTTTAATGTATACGAGGAGGACCCAAAAAAAATTACGCTGTGGTGGGGAGGGAGAGTGGGGGAACCTATTGTTTGACCACATGTCCGTTAGTGTCCCGCCATCTGCGTCAGTGTGCAAAGTTGTGTCGATGTGAGTGCATCGGTTCTCCTGTAAAATTTTTTTTTTAGTAAAACAACTTTTTACATTTCGGCGAAAACGTAATGGCAGATTGTCGAGAACAACGCGCGGCTGTGAAATTTTGAGGGGAAATCGGCCGCGGAAACTATTGTAGTGCTTAAGACTGCTTATGGGGATGCTCCTCTAAGTAAAACCAGAGTTTACGATTGGTTTTCACGTTTTAAAAATGGAGAAATGTCTATTGAAAACCAACTTCGTTCAGGACGCCCCTCAACGTCAAGAACTAATGAAAACGTCGACAAAATCAATGCCCTCGTTCGTGAAGACCGTCGCCGAACCATTGATCAACTCTGTGAGATGTCAAGAATGTCATGGAGTTCAATTCAGAGAATTTTATCCGAAGATTTGCACATGAGAAGGGTTGCAGCGACTGGTTCTTCCATCATGACAACGCGCCAGCCCACACCGCCCTTTCCGTGAAGCAATTTTTGACCAAAAACGCCATGACACCGATTGTCCACCCCCCATACTCACCGGATCTAGCCCCCTGTGACTTCTTTTTGTTCCCAAGACTCAAAACGAATATGAAAGGAAAGCGTTTGGCCACTGTGGAGGAGGTGAAACAAAAATCGCTGGAAGGCTTAAAGGACATCCCGATGAGTGAATTTAAAAACTGTTTTGAACAATGGAAGAATCGTTTGGAGAAGTGCGTTGTGGTCAATGGAGAATACTCTGAAGGTGATCAAAATTTGTTGTTAAAATATTAAGAAATAAAGAAGTTATGACGAAATTCCATTTTTTTTTTGTCCCCCTCGTATGCAATGGATATTATAGTAGATTGCTATCGAAATTTCCATTTTTTTTTTTTTTTGTTGTATAATGAAAGTTCAGTGAGTGTAAAGCAGAGAATGCGTTTTTCGCACTTTTTTATTCAAAAAACATAAATAGTAAGGTGAAAATTTGTATGTATCAAGCGATAATAGGTCCTATTTAAACGTACGGTTGTCCAATTTGATTCAACATTTCACCATCCTATATGGAAAGAATCTGTGTTTTCGAAAGAAAATGTCCTCTTTGTATAGAACCCCACAAAGTGACTATACAAAATATTACTCAAACTCAAATTATATTGTATAATTTTGCTAGCGTTATGGCCAAGTTCATAATAAAACTAATAAGAAACCATATACAAAAAAGCTTAAATTCCTTTACCAATAGTTCAATTCTTGCTCCATAATACACAAGTGAGGAATATATTAAAAATACACTACAGCGGGTTTGTACCTCCAGAGGCATTTTTGTTTTTGGATAAAAACGAACTAATTCAAAATAATTCAGCTATACCAATATTCTATCATAGATTGAGAAGAGCCAATATAAAATGTATTAATTCAAACACATCTCAAGTCAGATTCGACCAATCTGTAGCGAATAAAGATGCAAGGATTAGTCTAATGCCCCATTCAGATTCAGCAGAAGCAACCTTTTTTTTTGTAAGAAGCTCAAAAAGTTGCTAAATTTCTACAACAACAACAGGCAAATGACAGAAGGGCTGCTTTGGGTACTTTGAAGCAAAATTTTTTCTGCCACAAAAGTGAAAGCAAAAATTTCATCAGCCTGGGTTGGCAAACTTTGAGTAGTGTTGCACATTTTTTGGTCATGTCCGCCTTTTGTTTTTTTTTTGTGTCATTCTCGACATTTAACAGCTGATCATTGCACAAACAATTTGAAGAAAATTTTAAGAAATGAAAATGGAAGCTGCAAGAAATATTTGCATACACTGCGAATTTTTCTTAATCATGTATTTTTCACACAATTTTCATTTCTCACAATTAGCCACAACGTTCCATTTGAATGTATAACCAAAACAAAAAACAGCTGCTTTTTGAAGCGAAACCACTGTGTGAACGTTCACAGAAAAAGCAACAATTTTTGAAGCAGTGTGAATCGGGCATAAAAAATACGCTTACATAATGTTGGTTAATTGACACGTAGAAACTAATAGATGGAAAATGCTCCTTTTTCGCTTCTAAGTTTAGTTTAGTTTAAGTTTTAATTTAAATAAATATGTGTAATTTTTAGGGTTCCGTACCCATAGGGAACCAACGGGACCTTTTACTAAGCTTACAATGTCCGTCCGTCTCCTGCTCATGAACCGCAATAGGTAGAGAGTTGAAATTTTCACAAAGTCTGTAATTCACTTGTGTGTAGAACGACAAATACTAAAAATATAAATTATTAGAAGCATCGTTCTTTAATTTAACCTTTTGTTTAACATTTTTTTGTTTTTTGTAGTATACTTTGAGTTGTTTATTGTAGTATACTCATAGGCTATTAAATATAAACATAATTTTATATTTTAAGGAAAAAATCTTGTACGATGGTACGGAACCCTCCGTGTGCGAGTCCGACTCACACTTGGCTGATTTTTTTTTTGTAATAAATAAAGCTCATATACACATTCTGTAAGTTTAAAAAAAATTTTAAAAAAATGTCATTTATTAAAAGTAATGTAAATTTTACTTATAAGTTCTCGAGTGCTCATTTACTGGACATTGTACAATAATTATGCACTCATAAGACTAGCGTTTATTATAGTACTAATGTATATATTTAATAAACAGAATTTAAAGAAAAAAAAAAGACAAATTTTTCACCACAACGTAGTGTCCGTCAACGTATTTGTGTGGTTCTTGTCTTTTGTGTCTGCATATCTTTTATTGTAAGAGTGGTCTTTTGTTTGCCTTTTTTCAGCTTCCACTCTGATTTCTTCTAAATCTCTTTTCGTCTCTCCTTTGTTCAATTCGTCTAGGTTTTCTTGTAACGCGTCTTAATTTTTTGCCTTTTTGTAATATTCCGAAGAGCATTTTGCTAGGGTGTTATCCTATACTTCTATGCTGAGTGTTATTTGGAACATGTCCTACCATGTCTAGTACTTTGTCCCAGTGTAATCCTTTTTCCGTATCGACTAATTTTGCTATCATAGGACCTATGTCTCTGTTAATTCGTTCCACTTGCCCATTAGCCTGTGGTAAACCGATTGCTGCTTTTATGTGATTAACTTTATTTTTGTCTAATAATTCTTTGAAATGACTGAACTTGTAGCAACTTCCTCTGTCAGAAATTATGTATGACGGTCTACTATAGGCTCTGAAATAATCTGTTAAAGTTTCTATGACTTCTTTTGTACTTGTTGTTTTTGTGGGGTAGAGCCTTACAAATTTTGTGAAAGCGTCTACTACTACTAGTATATGTTTTTTGGGTCTTCCTGTCTGAACTGGGCCATAATGATCAATGTGGACCACTTCAAATGGAACGTTGTCTTTCGGAATGCTATGGAGAAATCCCTCTTCTTTTCCCTGCGTAGAAGAGTACGCTATGCATTTGAGGCAATTTCGTATATGTTGGCCTGACTTCGCTCTAACGTTTGGGAACCAGTAACTCTTCGATATTGCCTCTGTCATTTTATCCATACCAATGCGGCCTAACTCGTCATGGTACTTGTACAATACGTGTTTCTCCATTTCTTCTAGGACGCAGGAAAGAAGTGTACCTTTATTCATCTTCCTATATACTACTCCGTTCCGCATTTCATAAAACTTGTCTTCAGCGTTCTGTAAACTTTCTTTCAACTGTCTCAATTTTTCGTCTTTACCTTGGCATATTATTAAGTTTTCTTCAAAAGTATTTGTGTCTACCGTTAATATATTGGTCGATCTGCATAACGCATCAGCATGGTGCATTCGTCCTGCTCTGTGTTCTAAGCTATAGTCATAGTTTTGTAGTTCAAGTGCCCACCTTGCTATCCTGGGGTTCAAATCCTTTCTATTGAGCGTCATTGTTAACGAGTTGCAATCCGTTACAATTTTGAAGTTTATACCCTGGAGATACACTCGAAATCTCTCTAACGCGTAAATTATCGCCAACGTTTCCAACTCGAAACTGTGATATTTAGCTTCTGTTTCGGTAGTGCTTCTAGAATATGGGATTTATTGTCCGACTTTTTTTTGCAACAAAATTGATCCGAATCCTATGGCACTTGCGTCGCAATGTAGTTCAGTTATATCATTTGAGTTATATAAAGCAAGGACCTGGGACTCGGCTTACTTAGCTTTTAATGTCTCGAAACATTTCAATTCTTCTTCACCAAACACAATTTTTTTATCTTTTCGGACTAAGTCATAAAGTGGTTTTGCAATTGTAGAAAAATCTTTGAGAAATCTTCGAAAGTACGAGCAGAAACCCAAGAAACTCTGAACTTCATGTGTCTTTGCTGGAATTGGAAAATCTGTAACTGCTTGTAAACCCTTTTCATCTGCCTTTATTCCTTGACGTGTTATGGTGTATCCAAGGTATTTTACTGTCGATTGAAAAAAACTCACATTTGTCTAGCCTCAACTCAAGTTTGTTTGTTACTAGTCTTTAGAACACTTCTTCAAGATTGCAAAATGATCATCAACGTTATCGGTCGCTATCATTATATCATCGAGGTATATTATTACTTTATCTTCCCTAAACAGGTCTGCGAAAACTTTATTAACAAACCTTTGAAAAACAGACGGAGCATTTTTTAAGCCAAAAGGCATTCGTACCCACTCGTATTGACCAATAGGTGTTGTAAACGACGTGCATTTTATAGATTCTGTATGCATAAATACGTGAAAGAACCCGTTCTTAAGATCTAACTTCGTGAACATGTTTTTCACTGCTAACTTGTCTAATAAGTCGTCGATGAGAGTTATTGGATAATTGTCTTTTACCGTAACTTTGTTTAGGGTGTGATTCTCAAATCTCCTGTCTTTTTCTTAACTAGTACTATTGGTGAAATGAATTCAGACTCACTCGGACGAATATATCCTTTTTGACTATACTCATCTATCAATTTTTGTAGTTCGTTTTTCTCAGTTTATGCTAAACGTCTTGGAGGGCAGTGAAAAGGGCACCACGATCGGACTAAAACAAATCCTTTTATTATTTAATAAAACATAGCATGAGATTTTTCCAAAAGTTTTTAACTTGCTTTTATTTAAACCAAAGAAAACTTCTTTAACTTCTTCATATTTTGTATCATATTGTAAACAAGAAACTTTAATAAAGCTGATCGGGCTCCCTGAATCTAAGAGGCATTCTATTGAAAGAGATTTATGATGACAATTTTTAAAATAAATATTAAAATATCTCAAGTATTCATCTGTTGTGGTTTTACATGGAGTTTTACGCTCTGGGCACGATGCAACTTGATGTTGGTGACTTTCGCATCCAAAACAAGCGCCGACTTTCCTTATCTGTTTCCGGCATTGGACTGCAAAATGACCCATTGAGTTGCAGTTGAAGATTGGGCTGTTATACATCGAGCGTACCTCTGAGCTTCTGACGATAGATCCTCTTTTAGTTGTTGTAGTATTTTTTGGCAGTTTTGAAAAAGCGCGAAGAAGCTGTGCTGGTGTTATGAAACAATGCACAAGTGCTTGTGTGCACAACTGGTCATCCGTTATTCCATCAACAATGTTGTCGACCAATTCGTCTTCCTCAATTTGTATGTTAGTAGCTAGCAACTTCTTGTCGTTGAAGTATATGGTAAACTTCTCACCAGTTTGCCATTTGCGAGAATCAAACTTTCGTCGTAGGAACATTTTATCTTCTCTTTTGTCAAAAATTTCTGTCATTTGTCGCAACATCTCTGACATAGGCATTGTATAATGTTGGACGTTTGAATGCAGCCAGGTCTGTGCTTGCCCTTTTAGTTTGCACATGAGAAGCATAGCAAAATGTTGTCGTTAAGCTCATAAACATCAGCGACACTTTGCAGTTGGGCGATCCACACCTTGAAGCCATTGTTGCCACAGTACTCTGGCAACAAGTCTTTGACAATGTTGAGATTTATGTTGGTAGCATCATCATTTTGTTTTTTATCAATTTTTAATGTTGATATATTAGAAGCGTTTCTCTCTAGCATCGTTTCTCTCTTTAGCAGTTCGTTTTCTCTTTCCATTAATCTCATCTGTAGTAACAAAAGTTCGATTTCTTTTTCTTGTTGTGAGTTATTGTCGCGATGGCATACATTGACACAACCGTTTTTGTTCTTGCGACCGCTTGCTTCGACCGCATTGCTTTTGTCATGTTCAACGCTCCCTTGTTCTCTTTGCTTGCTGCTGTCGTTGTTGTTTATATTGTCTTGATAAGTTTGATCTTCTTCGTTGTCTTTATTATCATCGCCATCATCATCGTTTTGCTGCTGTTGCTAATGTTGTTGTCCGTTATGCTCGTCTTCCTGGCGCCTGTTGTCGTCGTCGTACTTGCTGTGGCCGTTATATTTCTGCTGCGTGGCTTGGTCTTCTTTTACCGTGCTTCCCGCTTCACCATCACCTTCACTCGCTTGCGTGTTCACGGTTGTAAGTAAAGGGCACACTCCACGTGTTTCTTATATATAGTACAAAAAGCAAAAAAGTATTTATAATAAGAACTTTCATTGGATCCCGGTTTGTATGGGGGTACCCCCCTAGTGGTCCGAGGGTCTTAAAATTTATATGGTTGGTACATCAGGCACTTATATTGTCCAAATTTCAGTTTCATAGTACAAAAAAAAAAGTTTTTCGAATAAGAACTTTCATTTGGATCCCGGTTTGTATGGGGCGTACTCTCCCTAGTGGTCCGAGGGTCTTGAAATTTATATGGTTGGTGGATATCGGTGAGAAACTTCTAGTGTTCATATTTCAAGTCGGTAGTACAAAAAACAAAAATGTTTTTCAAATAAGAACTTTCATTTGGATCCCGGTTTGTAGGGGGGGTACCGAGTGGTTCGATTCAGCTGATTCCTACAAATGTACTGCGTATGCTAAAAAGAAAGCTCCGTGCAAAATTTAAGCTCTCTAGCTCAAAAACTGAGGGACTAGTTTGCATAAATACAGACGGACAGGCGGACATGGCTAGATCAACACGTCTCGTTGCGCTTATCAAGAATATATATACTTCATGGGGTCGCCGATGTCTTATTCTGTGTGTTATAAACTTCATGACAAACTTATAATACTATTCACTGTGTGAAGAGTATAAAAATAATATAAAACGATTTAAATAATGATAAATTTAAATTTAGTAGAAGAACAAAATAACACGTCCGCTTTCAGCAACTGCACTCGGAACATAGTTATAAGTTCTTCTGATAAAATTGAAATGAAAATCAAATCAAATCAATCAAATTACTGTTTGACATAAAAGCTTATTTACATATAAGTTCTTGGTTTATATGCAGTTCATATTGATTTTATTGATACATTTTTCACTTAAATCGATTTAAGCTTTTTAGTTAAAGTTTTTATGAAACAATGAAAGATGTTAAAATTCAATGAAGATATTTTGACATATGCATTACTGTTTGAAATAACTTAAGTTATAAAATAAAAATCTATTGTATGCAACTATATTTCTATGCCGTATTTTTAGCAAATTCTTCAGTCGAAATACGTGTTTTGAAGCGGTGAATAATAATAACGTTCAAACTTAATTTATACAATACAGTGAAACATTCAGGTCTCTCTTCGCTGCAGTCAGAAGCACAATGAAACAAGGAAACGTTCCTAGATGAACAACAACATGTAGCAATAAAACTATAAGCGAAAACTTCTTTTGTCATAACAGCAATGAACTTGTTTATAATTGTTGCAACAACTTGTGTCTTTGGTGGAATTTTAACTTTATTAATCGTTTATGTTATGATATGTTTCTTTATATGTTTGGAAATGTAGGCGAACGTCCAGCTATCATAGCACCACCAGAAAGTGAATGGTATCATGGACGTTTAGATCGTTATTCAGCTGAGTCACGTTTACGTGGTACCGGTAAATTGAGCAGTTATTTGGGTAAGTACCAAATACCATTTGATTTAATGGAGGAGCTGAGCATATGTTGTGCTAATTTAATGTACACATGATTTTTATTTACAGTGCGTGAAAGTGATCGGAAACCTGGTTCATATGTACTCAGTTATTTAGGACGTACTGGCATAAATCATTTTCGGTATGCAATTGCAACAAAATTCATTCATTCTGCTCATCATAACACGATATATGTATATCTTATAGCATAACAGCTGTTTGTGGTGATTTCTATATTGGTGGTCGTCAGTTTATTTCGCTTAGTGATCTTGTTGGATATTATACGTCATGTAGTGATTTATTGAAACGTGAACGTCTTGTTATACCTGTAGCACCTCCGGAGCCTGTTAATGATAAAAAACGAGTTGTTGCCATTTTGCCATATACAAAGATGCCAGATACAGATGAGTTGAGCTTCCAGAAAGGCGATATATTTTTTGTACATAATGATATGGGTGATGGTTGGCTTTGGGTGACAGCACATCGTACAGGTGAACAGGGTATGATATTTCGTGAACTTGTTGATGATTTAGATGTATCTATTGATCCGAACACTGTGTTTCCATGGTTTCATCCAAATTGCACAAAAAATGAAGCTGTCGATATGTTGGTTAAGGGTAAGCAAACGACACATTACACCAACGATTACTGTATAAATGCACAATTTTATTTTAATAGCTGGCCCTGGAAGTTTTCTAGTAAGACCAAGTGATAATTCACCTGGTGATTATTCACTTTTCTTTCATATTAACAATCAAATACAACGTTTTCGTATCGAAAAGAAAGGTGTGCGTTATCTTATGGGCGGCAGGACATTTGAATGCCTGGACGCCGTTATAAATCGCTATCGAAAGGAGCAAATTGTTGAGGGACACTCATTAAGTCATCCAGTTGTCAATGGAACGCAACCAGAATTCAATCAACAGTATGTTGTGGAAAAGGCTGCAGAAAAGATTTATGCAACGCTACGCGAATGTCGAGATCAAATTGGTCTTAAGAAAATCAAAGGTATTAAACATCATGGCCATTTAAATAAGAAATCGGATAAGACAGCCAAGTGGAAACAATTGTATTTTGCCTTAATTAGTGAAGGTTCTGAAACGCATCTATGCTTTTATGACAATCCAAAAAAGACTAAACCAAAGGGACTTATTGATTTATCGTGTGCTTATCTATATCAGTGCCATGATTCGCTCTGGGACCGACCATATTGCTTTCAAATTGTTGAGCGTGCATTGCCATGTCTGGCGACCGTAACATATTTATGTGCACCGAGTCAAGAAAGTTATGTTGAGTGGATAAATGCATTAAAAGCACAATGCGGCTCACAATTGAGCCGTGCACAAAAGAAAGTACCACGTTTACGTGAATTACGCTGCCTTAATTTGAATGTTTTAGAAGCTCATCGATTGCCATTTAAATTGGTGCCACATCCATATTGTAGTATTTCATTAAATCAAGTCAAAGTCGGTAAAACACGTGTCAAAATTGCACCAGATCCAGTATGGGAAGAAGATTTTGTATTAGAGTAAGTATACTTTTTACACCTTTCACACTAATGAATGGAAATATCACGATGCCTTGATGTTTGTAGCAAAAAGATTCATACTCCATAAAAATTCTATTTGAAAATGATCTGCGTGATGAGGATGGAGAATCGATTAAGCCATGTCTGATCGTCTGTCTCAGCATGCTCTCAGTTTTTGAGCCATCGAAACAAACATCATTTTGCTGGTTTTCTGCTGTTCTCTACTTCGAAAACTGTAGGAATATTATTATTAATGGATATATTTGCACCGCGGCATTTAGAAGACTATTATACTTGACTCTGACAACCTTAGAGATTGAGGCCTTTAATTAATTCAGGCATTCTATATTGGGTTTATTATTCCAAATCTGCAATGAAGGCTTTGAAGCTGCTTCTGGTGCTTCAACGTCAAGTTCACAAAATCAGCAATACTCAGTGTCTGAGAAGCTAATAAGATGAAGATAACTTCGAGAAGATTCCCCGTCGGATTTAAGAAAACATTTAGCCTGCCTTTGGCCTTCACTGGTGGGCCACTAACTAGAAAATTTGTTCTATTTTCATGTTTTCATTGTTTTCGTTGATTAGCCTACAGAAGGGTTCGAGACCAATGATCGGGTCTATAGCTTCATGCTTAGCCAGACAGTCATCTCTTTCATTCCTCTTGTTCTGGATCCATCTGAGTGATAGGTCATTGTGGCACCTTATTTGTCGATTAGAAAATGATATGATGGGTTCCCATTAACGAAACTGTCCTGTCCGATGTGGTCAACTCGTTTATCCATTTAATCCTACTATCAAAGAGTTTTACTATTCGAATCTCATGCAGTACTACCAATATATCCATGTATGGACATATGTATATGTATATTATTATTGTAAATGGGAGGAGTAGTACTTCGTGGATGATACAAAATGTTTCGTTGACTGATTGATTGACACTATCTGTTTGTATAAAAAGGAATTATGAATTAAGCTAAAGAACAAGATAAACAGAACAAAAATTATAAAAATAATTGTAAAAATCTCTATAACTACATACATATGACTAATAATTTGTAACACACAGAAGGAGACATCAGATATCTCATAAATTATGTACATATATTCTTGATCAGCGCGACGAGATTAGTTGATTTAGCCATGTCCGTCTGTATGTTTAACCCGTATTATACTTTTGTGTAAAACACCGAAAACACCATAAATCTTTTAGATCCTGACCTGATCCTGATAATGCGGGACATCGAGAGGAACGGGTAACAGCCATCGCGGCTCTGAATATACTACATGATTCTATGCGTTGAAAGCATAAACTATAACAATAATAAAATTTTACAAATATGTTCACATTATGATAGTAATAAATTTTAAATGTTCATTGTAGTGATGTGCCACCAGATGTTGTATCATTGACTATTACATTAATATCACGTGGTAAACGTGGAAAGGACTCTGAGGTTGCTGAGTTAACCATTGATTTGGCAAGTCTTCGGAATGGCCAAGAGACTGAGGAATGGTATCAACTAACCGGCATGACACCCATGGGTGAATGGGGCTCTTTACGCTTACGTATGCGTTATTTAGATGATTTAATTATGCCATGTGAAGAATATAGTCCATTGCAACAATTACTACTAGAACCGGAATTGCATGCTGTCAAAGCTTTAGCTGATCTCTGCCATAATGATCGTGTACCATTAGCGACAGCCTTATTACGTGTCTTCCGTCAAGAGAAACGAGAAACGGAATTGATACGAACATTATGCCAAGCGGAGGTGGCACGTGAAAATGAAACCACAACCTTATTTCGTGGTGCATCATTGGCAACGACACTTATGGATTTATATATGCGTACTGAGTGTACGGGTTTCTTACAATCCGCTGTTTCTGAGACAGTACAACGCATCCTGGAGAGTAAGCAATCAGCTGAATTGAATCCAACAAAAATGGATGTTAATGATGATGCCTGTTCGAATGCAGAATTCCTTTTGCAAATCCTTGATCTTGTTACGCATTCAATATTCACATCACCCGAGGCATGTCCACGTAGTGTACGTTACATTTGCAATTGTTTACAAAAGTCTGTGGTTACCAAATGGCCAACAGAGCGTTTAGTCCGTACACGTGTTGTTTCTGGATTTATATTCCTGCGTTTATTGTGTCCCGCATTATTGAATCCGAGGCAGTTTGGGCTTGTTAATGAGACACCACCAACAGCGGCAACACGTTCACTGATTATGGTTGCTAAATGCTTACAGAATTTAGCAAATCTAATTGAGTTTGGTGGCAAGGTAAAAAGTACTATACAATGGTAACAGACGTCTTGCATATTTATCTATGTCTCTCTCTCTCTCTCTCTTTGATAATTTCATTTAGGAACAATATATGGAAGTTGTCAATCCATTTATATTAAAGAACAAAGAACGTATGATTGTGTTCCTTGACCAACTATCATTAGTAACCGATCCAAATCCTTTGCCTGGGATGTTTGTTGAACAAAATTCAAATCATAATTCACAGGATACGGGTAAGTAAATCGCATTTTCTTTTTGGGATTATTTATTTCTAATTAAATTTTTCTTTATTTTTAGGCCGTGAACTGGCAACATTACATCACATTTGTGTCTCTTATCTGGCAGATTTGCAGGCACGCTCCAAGGATATTGTATCAATTAAGAAACTAGTAACTGTCACCGATATGCTAACAAAACATAAAGTCAAATATCGTGAAATGATTAGTTAAAGAGAGTATATTTTATACATACATACATACAATATAATAATATATATTTATATAAATTAGAATGGATTCGAAAGAAGAGAGAGAGAGAGAGAAAGCTAGAGATACAAAGGGAGTATAATTAATATTAACTTTAAAGTGATTTTTTTACACCATTTACCTATACAAATATATAAACATAATAACGCATCATATTGTGTATTTCATTTAATTAATTATTTAGTTAACAGTAAAATAAGGTTAAAAATCTTAATCAAATTAACTCACTCAGTCGCATGCTTTCTCTAAATCTCTCCTTAATTAATTGATAACACTTTTACAGATACACAGAAGATAAACTCAAGTTATAATTATTACATAAATACATAGATACTACATACATATACATCAATATATAATAACATATTTTATATACATAAAAAAAGAAACCATCGTATATATACATATACATCAATACAATATATATAGAAAGAGAGAGATATAGAGAGAACAAAACAAAGAAAGAAAGAAAAAAAAACAAGAAACCCAGTAATTAAGTACAATAGTAGATTAGTTAAGTTTGTTTGCGGTCTATTGTCGATTCTTTTCATTTGTTAGTCATATGTATGTAGTTATAGAAATTTTTATAATTTTTGTTCTGTCATCTTGTTCTTCAATCAGTCAACGAAAAATTTTGTATCATTCACGAAGTGAAAGTGGGTACTCCAACCCATTTATAATAAATGTATAACAATAATAATCTACACATGTCCATACATGGATACATTGGTAGTACTGCATGAGATTCGAACCTATTCTTAAAATAATCACACAATTGGAGAACGCCTAATAGCCATTTCACACTAAGCATTCAATGCAGCATTCACAAAAAGTGTTCACATTGCATTTTGTATTTTGGTTTGTTTGTTTGTTTTTTGTTTTGGTTGTACATACAAATAGAACGTTGTGGCCAATTGTGAGAAATTAAAATGGAAATTGTGCGAGAACAATTTGCATTGTATGCAAATAATTCTTGCAGCTTCCTTTTTTATTCTTGCTACTTATTTTAATAATATTTAAAAAAAAAATTACAATTTAAAATTTTCATCAAATTGTTTTGTGCAATTATCAGCTGTTTTCTGTTGGCGCGCAGCAAAAAAAAAGAGAAAGAAAATCGAAAAGGACCTAAAAAAAGGCAACAATTAACCAGTACTGAGTAGAGTGAACAATTTCACAAACATCATTTTAGTTGCATTCTTATCGAATGTACATTTTCTACTACAACAACAATTACAAATTTGCGTCACTTTTCCCTGTTGTTGTTGTTTTTGAAAAGTGTTGCATTCAATGCAGCATTTGACAAATGTACATTGAGTGCTCAGTATGAAATGACTATAACATTATGTTGCGGTCCCTGTTAAGCCATTTTTTTCCATATGAAAAAAGCTCTTGTCATCAAAGCTTTTGAAATCGACTATCATTCGCCAAGATATGTCTTTCGATAATTAGACAAAAATGTAAGATATTTGTGTGAATCTTGTGTTTTGTTTTTTTGCTCGCGGAAATTTTGGATGATGGAAATTAGGATAACAGAATTGTGTTAAAATCATTGCGTGATCATAGTGATCCATTTTCAATTCAGGACAATATTTTTGTGAAAAATTTTTGATTTTCAGAAATATTGTGCCATCAATTGCATACATTCGCAAACACATATAAGATAAAAACAGGCTTTTGTCAACTTGGGGAAAAAATCAAATTTAGAAAAAAAAGTCGTTCACACACAAGTGAATTACACACTGTGAAAATTTCAATTCTCTACCTATAACGGTTCATGAGATAGAGCAGTCGGACGTACAGAGTAAGCTTAGTAATAGGGTCCCGTTAGCTCCCTATGGGTACGGAATCCTAAGAACACCTGTTTTTATTTTTGTATAATATTTTTTATAAAATATTTTATATTTTCAACATATTTTCATTTTCTTTTAAGTTGGCAAACCTGCATAAACTAAAGTTTACTGACTGGTAACATGCACTTTACATACTGATGTTAAAAACAGTGTTTTTTAACAGCGAAGCTTTCAACGATCTTTTTTGTCCAATTATGTGATAATTTTGAGAATAGGTCGGGTAATCAATTTCGAATAGTAAAACTCTTTGATATTATAGTAGGATTAAATGGATAAACGAGTTGACCACATCGGACAGAACAGATTCGTTATTGTTTTCAAATATTTTAAAACCATAATGAATTGTGGTACTTATTGTATTCAATAACAAATTGCTTAAATTTGGAAGGTTCTGAACAAACAACACACACACACACATACACACTGCAATCCTGCAAAATGAATGATCTATTAAGAAACTTTAATTAAAAAACAAAGAAAAGAAAAAGAACATTTAGAAGATCCAATCATTTATCAGAACATTTGTAAAATTCATTTAAGACAGGTCATCTTAATAAGAAGTGCGTCAGTGTTTCCTGCTCATTCATGTTGCATAGCGTACAAATGATTTACATATCTGGCGTGAAACGATTTACATTCAGTGGTAGTATGTCGTAGCGTGCTTTTATTATCATCGTTATTTCACGTTGAGTTAGGTTGGATTTAAAATATTTTTCTCCAGCTGCTGGTTGCAGGTATTTATAAAAGCGGTTTGTGCGACCTGCTACTTTTTCCAGCATTGTACTCCACGAAGCCGCTTTTAATGCCCCAATGAGCTGATTGCAACGATTACACCAGTCTTCCTCTATCCCAGCATTCCCTAGAAAACTTATGTTGTGTTCTGCTCCCAGCTGATTAAATTTATTTGCCCACACAACGTTTCTTCTTAGAGTAGCTTTGGACAACTTATGAGGCAATCTATATGGGTTATATGACAGTAAAGTCTTTGTGATGTACTTCATATGCAGATCTAATGTATAGAAGTTACTGTCTTCAGTACCAGTTTCCAATGACAATGCATAGTTTGGGATTGAGTCCCGTAGCCTCAGCACTCTTTTCAAGAAATACCGCTTCTTGTTGAAAGGCCAATCTCATGCAGCTTAAGAGTAAGTACCTTGTCAAAAGCAGCCTTGAAGTCCACAAAGAAGGCGTAAACTTTTTTGTTCTCTGCTAATTTTATGTGCAGAATACTTGACAGGTTGTATATGTTATCCACCGTTGAGTATCCCCTTCTAAAGCCTGCTTGTTATTCGTTAATGATGTTATACTTTTCTACCCATTTGTAGATTCGCTCATTTAGTACACCCATGAACACTTTTGCGATTGTATTCATAAACGCTATTCCTCTATAGTTATTTACCATATTTGGGTCTCCTTTTTTAAATATCGGGAACAGAATTGTGTTTAAAAATGTTTTGTCCACTTTTCCTGTTTCGAGTATAACATTGTAAGCTCTGGTTAACTCTTCTACGACCTCGCTGCTTGCATTTTTGACAAATTCATAAGGTATCCTATTGAGCATAGGTCATTTACATAGATTCCGATCGCATTTACAAAAGTAAAATCACCACTTTGATCACCTTGCGTCCTTCCATTCAGTATAAATAATCCATAGTCTGTATAGAAATCAGTGAGTACCTTTCCATTTGAATTTGTTACCATGTCTTTTGAATTCCTATTTTCGTAAACTGCATTAAAACTTAGTCTATTTAGATCCGTTTGTTGTTGTAGTTATCCAATTCGTACATTAAAATCGCCAATAATTATTAAATTTATTTCTGTAGTTTCTTTGAAGAAATCTTTGAGCAATGAGAACTCGCCTTGTCAGTTAGATCCTCTTATGTATACTGGAATCAAAGTTATTTCTTTATCGTCAGTGTATAATCTAATATATCCAATCCATTTACAGAACGGTACATATGCCTTATTCCCCTATTGCTTAAATCCTTTTTAATTCCAATGACCATTCCACCGCTACCTCTTCCGTATTGGCTATTTCTTGTTGCTGGTTTCCAATACGTATCAAATCCATTAAAATATTAAGTTGCCTGTACTACTCTATCATCAGTGATGTGTGTTTCAATTAATGCGAATACATCATTTTGCCGCAAATATTGAAAAAAGTCATGATATAAAAATTTACTTTGCAGGCCAAATTTCCATTTTCACCTTCCTGCTGCTAAACCATTTATTCCCGATTTTTATGTTGTCATCCCTCGCCATAATCGGATGCTTTTTGTTTTTAGCCAATATCGCCGATTTAAGCATCATCCTTTTGTTCAGTTGCCGGTCTGCATTGAGGCCGCGTTCTATGTAGATAGGTGAACCTGCCAGCTTGTTTGTGCGTTTCAAACCGAAAGCAATCGCTCTTCCGAGTCAAACTCAACCAACGCAGTCACTTTACCACCTCGCTCCGCAATGCTCTTTGTTGCTTTCAACACTGAGGCCGATGGTAATTGTAAGCACTCTTTACATACCCTCTTCACTTCGTCATGAACTGCCTTGGTTGCTGGCAGCCCTTTAAAAATCAAGTTCCTACCTTTGATGTGTTGCTCCATGAGAGCAATCTGTTTGCGGTTAGCTTCCTTTTCTGCTTTTAGTTGCTCTAATTAATTTCCATATTTTCTTGTTTTTTTAGTTCAGCTACATCATCTGCCATACTCGATATTTTATCAAGAACATCTTTATTTGTCTCCTTATTCGTTTCTCTTACAATGGTTTTGATATCTTCGGCGCTTGGATTTTTAGTTTCTACTGCCTCAATTTTTGCTTCTAATTTAATTTCTACCGACTTGATCTCATCTAAGACATCCTGCATGCTCACTTCTGGCGAAAGCGCTCCTCGGGATCTCTCTCCTGATAGTGTGCCCACATCTTGGTTTTGCTTATTTGGTGTACGTTGCATTGTAAACGGCTACTGCTACTTTCTCGTTCAAAGTTGTTACTATTTAAGGAGTACTTTTACGCTTAAAATTATATATATATATATATATTAATATGTATGTACTAGTTTATGGTATACTTTGGGCTTATCTCTAATTTACAACTAAGTGATGCAAATCATAATAAAACATACAAAAATTAAATGCAATACCTCAAAACATCTTCTAAGATCAATTCAGATAATAGTAGTCGTTGGCTGAGGGTGGTAAGGCGTCGGTTCAGTATATGCACAATAATGCGTACGTGAGATCATTCATAGGTTCTCGATACCCAGTTTTTTCTACAAGTCATTTTTTTTCATTTCTCGCTACTTATTATTATTTTTTTTTAAAACATTGATATATAAAATAGATATCTATACATATAATAAAAGCGTAGACTTTGTCTGTTTGTTTTTGGTTTGTGCAAGAATCAATTAAAAGCCACTCATTCTATTCAAAATCAAATTACTGAAACACAAGAAGCTTTATTTGGTGCACAATATAGACTTTATTTCATCAAAATTGACCAACAAAATATTATTTTTTTTATAATTTATAAAATTTAAAATGCGGTTTTTCTAACAAATTTGCTAATAAACGATTCTAAAATTACATGCGCTACTCCACTACATTTTATCGCTTCTAAAACCACTTCACATATAATCTTCTATAATTCTCTAAATCTTATATTGTTTTACATTCGGGCGAGACAACGTTACTAACAAATAGACAAAAGCTTTTGAATGCAAAACAAAGTTTGCCTGGCCAACTAGTCTTTCATATGTTTTTAGATAATTGAAGAAATACTTTGAACCAAATATTTATTTGTGAACCCTTGATGGCAACAAAATAAGCAGTTCAGACCCCTTTTTTTTTTTTTGTTGTTCCAGTTTTTTTTTTTTTATGTAGAGATTATATAAGTATATTCTCGACGAAATGAGTAAAAGAAAAGAACCGTTATTCTATTTTAATTGGAAATATTCCAGACAAAACGGCAGAACATGCAATTTGACGCCAAATAATTATTCATACACAACGTATCTACGTTAACCTATTCAGTTGAATAAGTAATAACATTAGTTATTCTTGGCATTTGGCGTCGTTTCAATGTTATAGTCAACTTGATTTTTGTTGGTGTTGGACAAAATTGATCCAAGCGCTGATTTATCTCATGATATGCGAAAATTGATCATTAAAATGTTAGTACATACACATCGACATATTGGAAATATGATTGGTAGTGGAATTCGACTGTTTAAATCATAATAAATAATTACATAAATAGCGGTCAATTGACACCGAAACATAAAAATGTTGGAAGGCCACAATACAATCAGAACTAGAGGAGCACTAAATAGTAGCTTCTGTGCTTCAAAACCCGAGAATTTCGACCACAGTGATACACCATGAGCTGCAAGAACGTAACTACGCAGGTAACTACTGTAGAATTTCGCTGCATAAACCATTCATTTCAATGAACAACAAAAAGAAAAGGTTGGAGTTTGCTAAGAATACATTACGAAACCGGACTCTTTCTGGAATAATGTTTTGATCAGTGTTGAATCAAAATTTAATATTTTTATTGATATTAAAATATATTTAAATATTGATTTTTATACTCTTCACGCAGTGTTCGCACTCCTAGTCCTTCAGTTTTTGAGCTAGAGAGCTGAAATTTTGTACAAAGGTAAAAATTAAAGTTATTATTAGAAAAAGTTTTTTGGTTTTTGACGTATCGAACTGAATTTGGACACTATAAGTCTCTGATCCATATCCACAAAAGATGGAAATTTCAAGACCCTCGGACTACTAGGAGGGGTACCCCCCATACCAACTGGGATCCAAATGAAAGTTCTTATTAAAAAAACTTTTTTGTTTTTTGTACTATCGACTTAAAATTTGGACACTAGACTAGTATCTGACCCATAGCCACCAACCTTATAAAATTCAAGACCCTCGGACCACTAGCTGGGGCGTGAAGAGTATTACAACTTCGGCATAGCGAAAGTTAGTCTTTTTTTATATTTTATAATTAAAAAAGTTTCGTTCATTTATGTTTATTAAGTCTGTGCTAAGTTTCTGGAATATAAATATTCAAATTGAGGGTGTATAAATAAAAATTTGGTTAACAGCATGTTTATTTCGATTGCATTAAATAAATATTTAACAGTTCTCCGGTACCGATTTCCAAGTGGTGGAGAAGGAATTGGGTTTAAGTATAATATTTTTGTAATAAGATTTTTTTTTAGATTATTTTTTATAGGTGCCATGAAACAAATACTTATGTATGTACATATACACATATGTATACATATATGAAAGAAAAGGTAGGCAGCTACTACATAATTATAAGCAAATCTTTGTTAAATTATAATCCGAAATCATGAATGGACACAACAAAAGCATAACAAAAAAGAACAGACGAATCAAAAGAATTGTTTTTTGGTGGTTAATTGGTTAGAAAATCAAATGCCTAGAAAGTTTTAATTTAGGTGGTAGATGGTGGCAAAATGTTTAAACTATAGAATTCCTACTAGTTTGTATACATACATGGTAAATATCTTTACTTTAAGTTTTGAAATATGTGTTTTAAGGCACAAAACCTTACTTGTTATTCTTGTTTTTTTTTTTAATTAAATATAATTTGAATGCATTTCATAAAGTGATTAGTCAAGATATTATTTATATTTTGAATATTTGTTACAACGTTGAAAACTGATCTCAAAGACTTTGAAAAGCAAAGAAAGGGTTTGTTTGATGTGTGTGTAAAACTATAGTCATAGTCCTGTAATGTGTTAAGATTTTGAGTGAGGGACATGGACAATTGTCAAAATGTTTAGGATAAATCTGACCACACCACTATAGTATATTATACCTGCCATATAAATCAACAACATAAATGACGGACATTTGTTATTAAAAAACTCATTCATTCATTTCATAAGCTTAACTTTTCTATATTAAATGCAAAAAAAATCATATTATACAGTAATACTATAATTGTATATTAAAGCAGAACAACATATGAATCGGTATTTATTTGCCAATAAAAATTAAACAAAACAAAGAACTTTTACATTTTTGAGAAATTAATCAATTTTGAATGGAGTATGTATATAATTGTAGATATTCAATTTAAAAAGAAATTTCTTCCGTGTTAAGGTGGGTGGGTGAAGAAACAATAATCAGAAAGGATAACCCAAGGCATAAATTTATACTTTATTTTATTTATTAATTATTCGGGCGTATTTTAAAATGAAATAAAAACGACAATTTGGCATCACTGGTTGTTGCCGTGAAACCGACAGTTGGTGTCTCTTGTCAGATACCTACTGAGTTTTGTAAAGCAGCTAACAAGCGTAAGGTGATGTTACCCGACAGGCATACAATGTAGGTATCAGCCCCGTCTCCATCCCTAACCTTTATTCTGATGAAATCGATGGCTCGGAGATGGAGTCAGATAAAAGCATGGCAACCAATGCCATGGCGAACGCTAGTAAGAAGAAGAGCTCAGGTCAGAAGAAAACTATCCAAGCGAGAAAAACTCTAGTGAATGAGGATATGTTCCTCACCGGAATCCAATCGCTTTGCCATTGTTCGAGTCAAGAAGAATAGCTAGTCGCGCATAAGTAACTCATATTATGCACTAATACATCCCTAATATATTGAATAGAAGAAAAATCGCTTAATTTTGTCCTTCTGTTGTATCATTTTGCCATTCTTAAAACTACCGCTGAAGCGAACACTAGTATTTTATGCTATTAAAGAATTTTTCATTTTTATAAAGAAAGTAAATTGTCTTTTTTTTTTTTTAAATATTTATTTTTTAATATTTTTATTTTTCCGGTATTCTATAATACAACTTAAATTAAACTTATAACAATTACAATACAACTTTAACATAATTAGTAAGTGGGATAGAACAATTACTTAATTAATAGAATCTAGTAGAAAGGTCGACAGGATGAGATCTTCTCAACCGTTGCGCCACTCTGACTCTTCCCATTCTGCGTCGCTTTAAGAGACGTCTGTCTAGTCAGTTTTGATGATTTTTTAACCGCTCCATATACTTCTTGGCCTGACGATTAATCACATCGACAATTTTTGGTATTTTTAAATCGTTCTCAAGGTCCGCCGTTTGCATAAGCCACGAAGCTCCCGAAATCATACGTAATGTCTTGGCCTGCAGTACTCTGATCTTTGAAATTTTTGATTTCGCTGCTATTCCGTACACATGCAATCCGTATTGCCAAACAGGAGCAATTATTGCTTTATATATAAGTACCTTATTTTTTAAGGATAACTAATTCCTACTGTTTAGGAGCCATCGCAATTTGCTAATTCTCTGTCCAAGCGATTTCGTGATGATTGAATAAATACACACCCAGGTATTTATAGCCCTAATGGTGATCCATCAGCTGGTTGCCAATGAAGACTCCAAAACAAACATCAGGCCGTAAGGCATACGTCACATTGGCACATTTCTGTTTGTTAATGCCAATGTTCAATCGTCTTGTCCAGACTTCAAATTTATGGAGGTATTGCTGGAGGGTGTCCGTGGCTTCATAAACGCACCTGTTTCTAGAGAGGATGGCCGTATCATCAGCAAACGTGGCAATGATGAAATCATTAGGATCCCCTAGCGATAATTTTGAGCCATTGGGCATGTCGTGTGCGTACAGGGTATAAATAAATTTATTTCGTTTTAATTTTATTTTAGTTCAATTTTTTATTCACAAATTTTCATTCCTTTTTTTACATTTCATTTTATTTAATAACTACAATTTAATGTCCAAACTTCACTGGACGATAACTCAAAGTGAGTGTTAAGAATTTCTGCTGAACAAAAGAAGTGTCGTTTCTAAGCAAGCAAAGCAAACGTAATCGACGCTTACTTTGTTCATGCTCTGTGATTGGTCAGTTCTTACCGTTCGTAACTAATCATTTATCAAAGTCGAATCAAGGTCGAATGGTAAAACTGATCACACGATATAAATCTTATATAAATTCGGTCCCAAAACGCTACCTCGAGGAACACCTGCGCGAATAGCCTTGATGCTAGACTCCACACCATCAAGTACCACTGAGAAGGTCCTGTTACTGAGGTAGCTGCGCACTATTAACCATAGTTGGAGCGGCAACAGGCTCTTGAGTTTACTGAGCAGCCCGTCGTGCCACATTCGGTCAAAAGCCTGCTTAATGTCAAGATACGCTGCCACCACGTACTCCTTGGCCTCAAAACCTTCAAGAATGAAGTTGACCACCATATTCAGCTGTTTTGGAGTTCCATGGAACTTACGGAACCCGAATTGAAAGGGAGGAACTACATCTTTTACCTTCTTTAAATCGAGGAAACGCGTTAGCAGACAACGCTCAAACAACTTGGCTACAGTGGGCATCAGGCTGATTGGCCTGTACAAATCTAAGGCGGAAGGGCTCTTGCTGGTCTTATGAATCATACAGATCCTTGCCTTCTTCCACTGTGTTGGAACATATCCCAATCTCAGCACAGAGTTAAAATTGAGGACCAGAAATAGCACAGCATTAATCGGCATAGCCTTTAGCGTCAAATTGTCTACACCATCTTCGCCTGGAGCCTTTTTTGCGTCTAGACCTTTGATATGAGCTGTGACTTCCTCTGCTGTAATGGGAGCAACTGGGGGGCATAATTTGCCAGCGCTGTCAATCCTCATTTGGATCTGGCGAACCCTGTATTCTGAGCTAGTATCGAATGGTTGAAATCGGGCTTCTAAGTCCTCAGCAAAAGACACGGTTCGCTCTCTTAAGGATCTAGCCCAGGATCCGTCAGCCCTCTTCATTGGAAATTTGGGGGTCACCTGCTGCTTATATCTTCTAACCAGCTGCCACAAGGAGTGCTTTGCGGAGTCATCAGAGGAGATATTTGACAAGAAACGGTCATTTTCAGGCATCAGGATTTCAAGATTTAAGTTTAAAGATTCTTCCAAATCACGGCGAAACGCAGCTAGGTCAGCTCCAGGTGACAGCAGTCGTCGTTTCATTGTTTTGATCTTCGGAGCGGAGTCAAATGTAACCACAAGAGGAAGATGATCAGATGAGAGCTGATACTCAGTCTTGATAGAAAACTCATCTGAACGCAGCCCATTATAGACAAAGAAATCAGCTGGATGTATGTATTTGGGCACACGGGAAGTGGGTCGCCTGACCAGTTGCCAGTATTTGAGCTGTAGAGTTTTGCACTGCTTCCTGAAGGCAGCTACCCATGGTATCCGCCCTAAAGCTACCCCATAATCTGCTTTTGGCGTTAAAGTCTACACCTATAAGATACATTCTTCATATACTGTTAAAAAGTTTTTCGAAGTCTACTGTTGACCAATTAAGATATGGAGGAAGATATAATGCAGAGACGGTTAACTCACCGCTACTGATTGCAATCTGGATGGTGGCCATTTGTAATTTTGTTGTCGTCACAGGCTCGTGCAGAAAATAACAGATTTCCTGCTTAATAAGTACAGCCGCTTCTCCTCTTGGGCTGTTGCTGGGGTGGTCTGCCTTATGAACGTTGTATCCAGGTATAAAGATCTGGACTCCCGTTTGCAGCCAAGTCTCAGTGATGAGCATCACATCTATGTTACGATCAGTAAGGAACTGCTTAAGGTCCTGAACATGCCCAGAAATCCCACGGGCATTCCACAATCCAATTCCGAAGGGAACAGTGCATCATCGTTTAGTCTTCAGGAGAGAAAGGCATAACTCCTTTAGATGCTGGGTTGTCTCCTCTAATTCCTTCAACATTGCTTGGAAGAACTCAAATTTAGCCGTGAGAGCTTCAATTATCATCTCAAGCCTGGAGTTTGTATTTGAGGATAAGTATTGGTCCCTTTTTTGTCGAGGCTTGTCATGTTGTTGGGGCATAGAAGTATCAGTAGAAAACTCATCTTTGCTTTGCGTGTTAGGGTGGATTGGCTGTTTGAAGCCCTGTGCGAAGTGAGTCAAAACCTTGGCATCTGTGGGAATTTCCACAATTACCCTCTGACGCCCAACTTGGTTGATTTTTAGTACGTCCTTGTAAATAAATTGAGTTGTTGTTTCTTAATTTAAGCAGTGTGTACAAAGCAGTGCATACTTTAAATACTGGTGACCCCGAAGTGATAATTCTTGGCAATTTTAAGTATTGTGTTCCGCGGTGCGTTTTAAGTTTCAATAATTTTTTTTATTATCAGTTGGATAATATAAAAGGAAACTAATTCCATAGCAATAAGTGCGGTTAAAGTAAAAACAAGAACTAGGCATTGTGCATTGGAATAAATAAAAACAAACAAAATCAAACGTTGTTGTTGCGCTAACGGGTGCAGCAAAGTAACTTTACAAAAATTAAAAACCGTTTGCAAAAAGCGCGAAATTTTGTGCAATCATAAAATTCATTAACATTATTCAATATAAATAGATGTTATTGGTTTAACGGGCGCAAAAATGGAAGCAATTAAAAGTGATGTGACTAAAAACCAACAAGAAAGTGAAATCAACTTTTACAAATCAGAAGTTGATGAAATTTTGAAAGAATTAAATTCATTAAATTCTTCTTTAACAGAAGAAAAACTTATGGAGTTTGATGAGGCCGCTTTGACGGTTAGAATAGAGCTGGTAGAAGGTATGTACCACAATTTCGATAAAAAACAGTCAACCCTCAAGAGGTTGGACTCGAGCGAGCTTAATAGCAGTAGAAGGGTGGATTTTGTATCATTACATTGCGATATCAAGGCAAAATTAACAAGAGAGCTTAATTTGCTACTTAAAGCAGTCCCAGCTAATTCTACCACTTTACGTCGTTTTCCGTTGGATGAGTAGGTTAGTAAAATTTATCGAAGGTCAAGATTGCCGGACCTTCAGATTCCTAAATTTAGTGGATATTACACTGATTGGCCTAATTTTTATTCTATGTTTAGTACAATTATTGATAGCGATCAGGAACTTAGCACTTTGAAGAAGTTTCAACACCTGCGTGCCAATTTAGAAGGAACTGCGCTGGACATCATTCGCTCTCTTGAGCCAAGAGAGGATAATTATCAAAAGGCTTTGGAATTACTATTAAAAACATTTGATAATAGACTTATCATTTTCAGGCCCATATAAGAGCCATATTTGGTTTAAAACCCGTAGAAAGGGGGTCTTCAAGTAGCCTGCGTGAGTTAAGTGACAAAATTAATTCTCACTTACGTGCTCTACACACAATTTCAACCTCAGAACAAATTACAGATGGATTACTTATCCATCTAATCGTTGGAAAACTCAATAAGCAACTGCAATGGAAGTTGGAGGAGGATCTGCAATGGATAAAATACCTGTCTGGTCGTCCATGTCATCGTTTTTGGAGAAAAGGTGCCGTGCACTGGATAATTTGGAGAACGCAACCCCAACCACAGCATCTGGGCAGCAGCACAATAAATCTAGTCGCAACGTAGTTCTTACGCTAAAACAAGCGTTTGTGCTTCATGCATTTTTTGTAACTCTAATGATCATTATATTTCAAGTTGCAGAAGTTTTAAAAATTTGTCTCCTAAGCTACGCTTTAAGGAGGATGCATTTATGTTTTAATTGCCTTCGCAAAGGACATTCTCTGAAGGATTGCAAATCTGGGTTTTGCAGTAGGCATTGTAAGACCATTCGTTGCTACACACGGATTCAGATTCTAATACTGCGCATACCCTTATGAATGAAACTGTTGATGCAGTTGAGCCAAATCCTATCGTTTTATCATCACTCGGTTCTTCGTCATCTTTACACAGTTCGTCAGACTTGTCGAAACCTAAGAAAGTTGATGGGGTATTATTGGCTACGGCAGTAATATTTATTAAAGGCCGCAATGGTAATTTAATGCCGTGCCGGGCTTTTTTGCATATTACATCACGTGTTGCAAAACAACTACAGCTTCATACTCAACGCTCACTTGTTTCGATAGCTGGCATTGGAGAATCCAGGTTTACCTCTAATGAATCAGTAGACATTTGTGTACAATCGCAAGACTCAAAATATCATACATCACTTAGTGCTGTTGTAACAAAACGAATAACGGAGTATCATCCCAATTTCGACCTTAATGCTGTAGACTGGGATATATCCAGAAACATACAGTTGGCTGATCCTCTGTTTTTAAGCCTCCGCGAATAGACTTACTCATTGAAGCATCGTTGTATTTTGATCTTCTCTGAGTTGGACAAATACGCATCGCACCCAATTTTCCTGTTTTACAAAAAACCAAGTTTGGTTGTATTGTTTTTGGCTGTGTAAACCTAGTAACACAAAAGCATACTACTCTTGCAGTTTCTAGTGAAGACTCAAATTGGAAGCTATTGACGATACGCTTAATAATATTGTAAAATGATTCCGGGAGATCGAGAATGATTTTGTTTTGCATCCTTTGGCCGCCCCAGAGGATGAGCTTTGTGAGTAGCTATTTCAACAGAATTGCACTCGGCTTGTATCAGGAGAATATTCAACACTTTATTGAACACTTTACTTCGTTTCAGAATATTTAAAGTAGCTTTGTGCGGAGACATCTCTGTATCGATGTGTTCGAGTATCTCATCCAGATGAGTATCTGCAGTGCGTGAAAATCCAACTGATGAAGTCAGCATTTATAAGCTTGATACAGTGACGTATGGTACAAGACCGGCTGCTTTTTTGGAAATTAGAACTATACAACAGTTGGCACTTGATGAAGAGAAGTCGTACCCACTTGGAGTGTAAATTATTTGAAGGGATTTCTACGTGGATGGTCTCATCTCAGGAGGAAGCACCATTAGTGAAGTCATTGATATTCGACTTCAGGTGAAGCAGTTATTAAAAAAGGGAAATTTCTCAATGGTGTTCTAATAAGCAAGGCGCTATTGAAGGTGAATCTGATGCTGATCGAGAGAAGCTAATGGATTTTCATGATGGAACATGTTGCATGCGATCCAGATTCTGATGTCTTTTTGGTTAAATTTATATCATTTTGTACTGACGGATCAGTGATAAAGCGTATAATTCTTTCTACTATTGCGCGTATTTACGACCCGTTGGGGCTGATTGCTCCCATTATTACAAAGGCAAAAATATGCAGGCTCTTTGGAAGGAAAAGCTGAACTGGGATGAAAGTTTATGTTTTTCACTTCATTCATCATGGCTTGCCCTGGTAAATCAGCTCACCTTTAAAATCATTGACGGTTGCAAAGTTAGAGCTGTCGCAGCCGCATTACTGCTGTCGGAGCTAGTGACGTCAATTACTCAAAGTATTAAATGTTTGGGTAATATATTTTGTTGGTCAGACTCTTCTGTAGTACTTTCTTGGATTCGCAAGCCACCATCAAATTTTAATATTTTTGTATTGAACCGTGTATCACAAATTCAGTCGCTTATATTTGGCATGATATGGCGACATGTATCTACTTCATTAAATCCTGCAGACATTTTATCACGTGGTTGCATTCCAAAGGAATTGCTTGATTCAAGTCTGTGGCAGCATGGCTCACCGTTCCTATTGGAAGACATTTCTAATTGGCCTAAGAATGAAGTTTTTGCCTGAACTAAAACTGAAAGTTTTGGTTGCATCAGTTAAGCAGTTTTTGTGTATATTCCAAAATTCATTTTGTAAATTGAAACGTGTTTTTGCTTATATCAGATGTATTCAGCTCAAGGGCAACTATTTATCCCGTCCAGGGCCATCACTCACTGTAGATGACATTACGATGGGCACAAATATGCTTATCAAGAGTATTCAACATGTATACTTTGCCGATGAGCTTAGACGTATCAAATCAAACGAGCCGCTATCATCATCAAATAAATTGTTGCCATTAAATCCACAAATCGATTCATATGGTTTGCTTCGAGTTGGAGGGCGTCTTCAAAATGCGGATTTAAGTTTCGACGTCAGACATACTATAATCCTGCCTAAGAATCACCCAGATACCACGGTTATCACTGAATTTTAACATAGAAAATGTTTGCATGCTGGACCTCAGAGCTTATTAGTTTCAATACGACAAAGATTTTGGCCTTTGGGAGGACGGAATCTAGTTGCAAGTATCATCAACAAATGTCTAAGATGTTTTCGGTTACGATCAAGAAGCATGCAAAAAATAATGGGAAATCTCCCAAGTGATCGTGTGCTATTTAATCGTGTTTTTGCAACCACAGGGAGACTTGTGGACCTTTCTACTATAAGGCACTGACTAAAAATAAATTACCAATTAAATGCTACATTTGTGTGTTCATCTGTTTTGCCACCAAAGCTTCTCATATGGAACTAGTACAGGATTTTTTAACACAGGGTTTTCTTTCAGCTTTAAAACGATTTTTCAGTCTCAGAGGAAAATCACGTACAATATGGTCGGATAATGCAACCAATTTTGTTGGCGAAAAAACAAGCTCGCCGAACTCAAGCAGTTATTTTTGGACAGTTTTCATAACGGTCAAGTTGTAGCAACATGTCTCGAAAATGCAATTGATTGGAAGTTTATGCCACCACGTTCACCGCACTTTGGCGGCCTTTAGGAGGCAGCGGTTCAGTCCGCAAAGTACCACTTCTATCGGATGGTTGGCTCTTCGATTTTGACGTTTGATGAAATACGCACATTGGTATGCGATATATCTGCAATGTTAAATTCTCGCCCTCTTTGTTAAATTACAGAAAGTCCTGATGATCTTGAAGTACTCACACCAGCGCAGTTTGCTGCAGCAACAGCTGCATATTACTGGTCCTTGGCTAGTTAGGTGGAACATTGCAGTAAATTCTGAGAAATCGGTCCACACGAACTTCACGCTTTGGCGCGCCACATGCCCTCCAGTTGCCTTAAACGGCGAATATGTCCCATTTAATCCCAATGCAAAGTATCACGGTCTGACCCTAGACAGGAGGCTTAACTGACAGAAATATATTAAGAGAAAGAAGAAGCAATTCAATCTAAAAAGCTGAAAAATTAACTGGCAGTTATGTCATAGATCTTAGCTCAGTTTGCGCAATAAAGTCCTACAATAATAAAACCAATATGGACATATGGCACCCAATTATGGGGTACAGCAGAAAATTCTAACATAGAAATACTTCAACGCTTTCAATCGAAGCTTTTGAGGAGGGTACTGAGTGCTCTTTTTTACGTGTGAAATTTGGTCCTGCACAGAGATCATCAGGTGCCACTGCTCAAAGGAGAAATTCGACGGTACATATGACTAGACTGGAGAATCACCCCAACTCGCTGGCTTTGGGCCTCCTCGACAACACCCTTCAAACTAGAAGGCTACAAAGAGGGCATCCACTCGACCTCCCCTGTCGTTTCCCATTAAACTAGACGCTGTGTGCTGAAGTCTGATATACGAGTATAACTGTCACTCATGTACATATCTTGTTCACGTCAAGTAGTCTTCATGTTAAATGTAATCTTCTTTTATAAATAAATTTATTGTTTGACAATATGTGGACAGATAGTAAATAAACAATTAAATAAATAAAAAAAAAGGAAAAATACCTTGTATTATTGTACCATTGCACACTGGTTGGAATTGCCATTTTTTTGGCATAAAGTCTAATACATGATTTCTAAATCACAACAAACATTTTGCCAGTACCACAAAGTATAGAAAAAGTTACAAAAAGATACACCTGATCATACAGTGCACTTTGCAGCCCTAGTAAAGTAATAGGGTTTCACCGAGATCATATTTAAATTCAAATTAATTTTACTTTCACTATCTACTTTTAAGAATATTTAGTTAAAATAAAAATATTATTATTATTATTTAGAACTAATATTATAATTAGAAATTGTAACTTAGTTAATAAATTTAAGAGCAATAGATCTGACTAAAGCTATTGTAGTTAAAGTACATGTTTTAAAATTAAACTTATATATGATATTATATATTTTATTTTTTTAAATACTTGTTATATTTTACAACCGCTGCATAAACTAAGTGACAGTTTCTTTTTTGATTATTGGCAGACTTCTTGCCGCCCTTAAGTGACAGTTTGTCCATATAAGAAAATTTGATCACTTGCGTAAAATTGTGCGACGATTGAGTTTAGCAAATTGCATAAAAGATTGTCATTGCCACAGTGGTAATTTATTGTCTGGCAACTCTGCCGAAATTATAACCCAAAAGTGAGAAAAGTGTAAAAATAAATGGCACAGGTAATGAAAAAATAGGTAGTTTTTTAATTTTAACAAAAGGAACAATTTATTTATTGCCTTTTCTGTAGTTAATTTAATCAATTTACTTGTTTTGCTTGTTTTCGGCTTTTTTTTAAATTCGGTAGGCAGTTCTGTATGATTGCATCAATTTATACACTGCCACCCGTTTCGGTACGTTCACGAGTTTGCATTGGGGCTATTTATGCTAACTTGCTAACTCGTGCAGACCCTAAGTGTTTTTTAGAAATGCTATTGTTTGTTTTATGTTGTTAAAAGATGTAATTTCTTCTAATGATGAATAAATAACCCTTCGTATGATTTTTTTTCCGATTTAGATGCGTTTTGCTTTAGATAGAAAATTTAAAATAAACGTGCTTCAGCGTTTTTAGCAATTTTGTAATTTTTTTAGTGTTTTTCACAAAAATCGGTATTATGCATTTCTGCATCAAAACTATTTAGGTGCAAAAAAAAAGTCTTATTCAATTTTTATGAAACTTTTTAAAACAGTTATTTCTTTTATTAAAGCTTAATGCGACTTGACATTTATCGCACTCGGTTTGCGTTAATCTAACGCAGTTAGGAAATTTGCACCTCAGTTGTCTATCGGATCATATAGGCCAATGGCCAATTTGATCCTGTCTAACCATTTGGGTTGGCATTTGCTGGGGAGATCCTCTTTTATTCGTCACGTTTATTTCGCACTGCAGATTGGAACTGCGCTTTTGACTTTCGCATCCATTTTGGTTAAAACTTCAGCTATCTTGCTTTTGGTTAAAAGTCAGCGGAATTCAACAATTTGCTAGGTGTTCCTTTCGCCTTCTTAACTCGTTTATATAATAGCCACGCATTGCTAACAGTAAGGTCTTTTGCTTCTTACTGAAATTTTGTACCTTTCAATTATGCTGTCGATAAGATCGACGCCACCCATATAGGAGTTGTATGCCAGCACAGCAAAAGGACGCTCAATTTGGATATACCTTTTTTTAGCTCTGTCAAATCGGCGAACAGTGTCCATGAGCAAGGCTCCAGCGTAGTTAGAAGCTAACAATACCATTGTATTATTCATCCATGTAGTAACCGCTATGTCAACACCATCATAAATTGAAACAAACTCAACTGAAGTACCTCGGTAATTTTTTTTTAAGAGTGAATTATCCGGTAGCTTGGAATTAGGAATTCTGTTTTTCCTTATTGTTCCCAAGGTTAAAATGCCACCATCTGCGAAATACTTTAGCAAGGGGGTAGAGGTAAAATAATTATCAAAATATAAGCGGTAATGTTTATGACGTGGAATTTCTCTGCCCAATCCCATTACGCAGTTTGATGCAGCTCCAATATTAGGCTCATGTTGCAAAGCCATGTTCTCTTTTACAGTCTCAACAAATTTGTTCATCAACAGACAAAAACTGTTCCATTGGAACTTTCGCAAAATAATTGCTTAACTCCTCAACAACAGGCCTTATTTTAAAGAAGCGATTATGGCGAAGATCCGTGGGTACCACCTGGTTTTCGTTATTGTTGAAGTGAATATGCCATCTTATCTCTTCAAACATTATTTGATTCATCACTTCTTGGATTGCAATATTTTTTTTTTGGCCCAATATTTCGTAACCCTGAGCATGCGTATGATCGACATGAAGGGAACTATACCCACGAATTGTCGAATTTCTTATGTTACAAACAACAACTGCATACTTAGAACAATTTGATGAACGTATAGATAAGTTTCATCTCTTATTTTCACATAAATTGATTTTGGAAATAAGTAAAAACAAAAAACTCAGGAAAAATGCATGATTTCTTCTGGCAAGTCTGTAGTTGCTAGAAACCTAAGTTGCTGGTCATTTAATAACAGATTGCGCTGTTTCCATAAAAGAATTGGGATCTGTGTTGTTGGAATAAGGGACAATTTTATAGGATGTGGTTTATGGTTAGGATTGTATTGCAGTTTGTGCAGATTGGTGGTGGAATTTTGTTTATAATAAAGCTATGGGTTAGGTTAGTGAGACCCAGTCTTAGTTTCATGAATTTTATCATGTCGGTGCGTGATATGTTATTGGAATTGAAATTGTTTGTTGTTGTTTTATTGAGGTTAATATTTTTGTAGTGAAGTGAAGTGTTATTCCATATTGTATCCTTGTATTTTTTTATGTGGTAGTGAGTGATATCTGAAAGGCTTAAGTTATTAGAAAATAAAAGTATATTTCCATCAAAATTTTGACTTTATGCCAAAAAAAGGGAATTCCGACCATTGTACATGGGTAGCAAAGAATAGTCGACTGCAGCACACAAGCAGTAAAAAAAAGTAAACATGATGATAAACATTTTGTCAGCGGTGAGAAAAAATAAAATCTCGTACCCAATAATTATGCATTTCCCTCTTTAAACAATTTTTGAAAAATGTTTACAACAACAACATGCAAATAATCAGCTTGTGTGTTGTTAGGAGAACATGAAAATGATCAGATTTTTTTGCGACCTCTGGTACTACGTTCAACAAAGAGAGAGCGGGAGAGATAGGAAGAGTTAAGTAGTTGTTGCTTTCTTTATTTTTTTCAAATATTTTGTGTATGCACCAGAGATGTGCAGCGAGTGCTTCGTTTTCATGAAGATCTCTCAAATAAACGAGCTCTTCGCAAAAGGAAGACAGCGCCCACTCACAAAAAAATGGATAATGAAAATGAAGAAAGTGATGCTTCGGTTTCATTTTCTTTACTCTGGATTTCTTTGTTTTGTTAATTTTCTTCATTTGAGGTTCATTCATTCTCATGTGTTTCTATTGCTTTTGTTAGCATTGTTTTCTCTTGTTTTTGGGCCATAGAGAATATATCGATGTGAAGAAACTCCCCAGCATAGGACGGTATAGGTGTCACCCCGAGTTCTTGCCTTTTGGGATATCTATCATATTTAGCTTTAGTGCAAGTTTTACAGTTTGCTACTAATCCGCACGCTAGTTTACCCATCTTGGGAAAATAATAGTCGCAGAGTATCTGTTTTATATTTTCCTGCGCAGCTCTATGTGTGCAATTGTGTTCTAAGATAACTATTTCCCGTTATTCCTCTTTGATAACGACGTCTAGTACCAATTTTTTACAGTGCCAAAATTTGGTTGATGGGAAAGATCGCACTAGCTCATGTTGAATTTTGGCTAATACTGACAATTCGTAATGTATTGCGTTTACTACATTGGGATTCACAGTTGCCTTGACCTCATCGAGAAGATTATTAAGGTTTACAAAAGATATTACGTGTCGTGTTCTTTGACCAAAAAATATGAAATTCCGCCTTTGGGTTCCGGTTTGAAACCGCAAACGTAAGTGGTTGGTGGTCCGCGTAAATGTTTAAGTTCCTTACCCCATAAAAGTAGTTTCTTAGGTTCTGTAAGCCCACACTATGCTAACAATTCCCGTTCATTTGTTGCAAAATTTAATTCTCTGCCTTTTAATGTCCTTGAGATCATCGCAATGGGTTTCCCATCTTGGGACAAGACTGCCCCTATGCCAAAAGACGAATCATCGGTCGTTAGACTGAATAGCTTTTTATATTGGATAGAGCAGTAGTACATCCTCGGATGCAAGGGTTTCCCTGAGTTTGTTTAAGGCGTGAAGTTGCTCTGGGGTGTACTCGAAAATGATTCTTTTAGATTTAGTCGCGCTATTCCTCCTATTATCTCCCTTCAAGATATTAGTTAAAGGCTTTGCTACCGTTGCAAAATCCTTAATGAAGCAACGATAATAGCTTGCCAGACCCAAAAAGGATCTGATATTGAACAAAGTGGTTGGTTTTGTACAATTTTGGATCGTATTCATCTTATCGGGACTAGTGTTAATACCGTTTTGTTATATGACAAAACCTAAATATTCCACCTCTTGTTTAAAAAAAATCGATTTTTCGTATGATACCTTCATATTAGCTTATAGAGCTGTTTCAAGACCCATTTTCAGAGAATATAATTACATCATCGACGTAGACAAAGCACGATTTACCTATTTGTTTTCCAGGAACGTCATCGATTGCTCTTCAAAAAATGCGTGGAGCGTTCTTCAGGCCAAATGAAAGTTTAAAAAACTGATATTTCCCATTAGCTACTGAAAAACCTGTTTTTTCTCTGTCTTTTTCAGCAAGCAATATCTGATGGAAACCTGATTTTAGGTCAAGTGGGGTGAAATACGAGGGTTGCTACTTAAGTCTTGAGATATGGCAACACCAATGTT